>CABFVX010005470.1:1308-12910 GCA_902151425.1 Timema shepardi
TGTACTCCAACATCCTCATTACATGCCCATACCATCTCAGTCTTGCTTCCTCTACTATCTAATGTACTCCAACATCCTCATTACATGCCCATACCATCTCATTCTTGCTTCCTCTACTATCTCATGTACTCCAACATCCTCATTACGTGTCCATACCATCTCAGTCTTGCTTCTTCTACTATCTCATGTACTCCAACATCCTCATTACGTGTCCATACCATCTCAGTCTTGCTTCCCCTAGTAATAATAATAATAATAATAATAATGATAATAATAATAATAATAATAATAATAATAATTTTTAGCACCGCGTCTTACTACCCGTTCGGGTTATACGCTTTAAGTACTAACT
This sequence comes from Timema shepardi, assembly GCA_902151425.1. NCBI lineage: Eukaryota > Metazoa > Arthropoda > Insecta > Phasmatodea > Timematidae > Timema > Timema shepardi. The sequence continues at coordinate 1,661 of CABFVX010005470.1, forward strand.
ACTCTAATGGATTAGGAATTAAAAAGGTTGAATTAGAGGAAGTGAACCCGCATTTGCGTGGAGGGAGAGTGGAAAACCATTGAGGGAAAACCACCCCCAGTTCACCCGACCGAGATTCGAACCTCGATCTCCCTGTCCTCAGCAGTCGGGCTCGACACTTCCCCTAGTAACTCATGTACTCCCTGTGTCAAACGTGTGTGCTAAATTTTAAACCCAGGTTTGCAACATGATATTCTAGAGGTATACCATATACAATGTAGGCCCCAATCACTGTTGGGTGCACACACAAAACAGTTGTGTAGAAAAATGTCAATTCAAGCTGCCCAAACAAATTATTTGATATCTTTATCATCTCATTATTAAAAATAAAAATAGTTTCCCTGTGATTTCATAAAAATTATTCATTTTTAATGTAAGTTTTTTAAATATCGTTTCTTTAGCCAGATTATTTTGCTTATGGTGATGTGGAAGGGACCATGAGTTAAAAAAAAAGTTTTAGCCAGAATAAATAAAATATTGCTCCAGTAGATAAGTTTATTTTAATTTCCCACACTTGGTTATTTATATCAACAATTGTCTTTCTTGAGAATAGCGGACTTTGAACATAAACTTTTTCTCTTAATTTAAAAAGTCCTGTGTTCAGAGTCCACCATGTGTAAACAAACGGACTAAATGTATCAAATGAGGTAGTAATTTATTACTGTTGGATCAAAAAGTTTTTTGCTATTCAAGGGGGTATCAAAAAGTTTCAAGACTAGTTCTGTAAAATGAAAACAAAGTGCAGCACGGGGATGTGTGCGCTGGTGACCTTCATTTGTCAGTATGACAAGTGGCATCATTCTATGTGGACCAGCGGCTGTGTTACACATGTTTATTCGACGACATGCAAGAGTGCGTTTGCAATCTTGTTACGGACCGAAAACTCGAGCAAAGAGTGAACATCAAATTCTGCGTCTTACTCAGAAAATCTGTAACAAAGACTTTCCAAATGATACAGCAGGCTTAAGGCAGTCAAGATATGAGCCGTTTGGTGTGTTTTGAGTGTCACTCGCACTTCAGGGGTGGCAAAGCGTCACTGAAAGACGAAGAGAGGTCAGGGAGACCTCCCACGAGCACAAACCCAGAAATTGTGGACAGAGTTTGGGAACTTGTGTGCGAGGATCGCCGGATGACCATTAAGGACATTTCTGACATCGTGAATGTGCAATACGGATCAGTGCAGACAATCCCCACGTCTGCTTTTAACGTGCATCGCATTGCCGCCAAGCTCGTACCCGGGCTGTGGACAGAAGGAGCGGCGTGCCCAAGTCTGTCAGTAACTCCGTCAACATGCCCTGTATGACCCAACCTTCATCTCGAGGATCATCAATGGGGACGAGAGATGGATGTACGGTTACGACCCAGGGATCAAACAACGGTCTTCGCAGCGAAAGAGCCCCAGATCTCCAAGACCGAAGAAGGCAAGGCAGATCAGAAGCGTGACCAAGTGAATGCTCATCGTTTTCTTTGAAATTTGCGGGATTGTGCACCGTGAATTTGTCCCCGAGGGTCAGACTGTCGACGCCGAGTTCTACTGTCGTTTTCTGAGGCATCTGAGAGAGGACATTCATTGTAAAAGACCAAAACTGTGGCGTGCGGAAATTGGGTGCTCCAATAAGACAATTCCCCTGCACACACAAACCACACAACATGATCATCACTCCTCACCCCCCTGTACCCATTGGGTTTGGCCCCTTGTGACTTATTCCTCTTCCGAAGATTAAGTTAAAGCTCAAGGATCACTGGTTCGAGAGCGTGAATCGCAGGCGGTGTTGTGCACGCTTAGAGACAAGGACTTCCAGGGATAAAGTGGATAAAGCGCTGGGATTGGAGTAACGCTGCAACAGGGACTACTTTGAATAAGATAATGGCCAATTTTAAATCACTTTACAGGACCGTTCTTGAAACATTTAATACCCCCCTCTTAAATAACAACAAAAATATTGAACTTTCCTCTTTCCCCCCAACTCATGTCGTTAGTAGCCGACAAAATGGCATGAAAGTGTAATATATAATTTATAAATTATACGTTATGAAATATGTCCTTGGTCAGAAGGTCCTGAGATGCTCCTAAAATATCTTAATACACAAATCCTTTCCTGGTTTCTGTGTCGTTTTTAGTGCAAATCATCCTACTACCGTTCAGGATATTCAAATATTTAAATTGATGAGAAAGGGACTAGTAAGGGAGAATGTTGGGAAAATGTACTTGAAATTGCAGAGAACGAGAGAGATTAGGAAACCTTTCATCATAAAAACACACCCTCAGTTCACCCGATCGGTATTCAAACCCGAATCTCCCCGTCATCAGCAGTCCAGTCTATTGCGAGAGAAGCCCTAGGCATTTGACCACTGAAGTGCATAATTTCTATGCTAACATATTTGTAATTTCTAGGTTTTTAAAAGGCTTTGTTGTTATTTACCCAAAATTAATGTAATTTATAAATGTTAAATATTTTTACTTTTATTAAATAAAAAAGGATTAAAACAGTTAGAAGTAGTTTGAGTTAGTTTGTAAGTTATGAACTGATAGAGCTGTGGTTAGAAAGTCATGTTGAATCCTGAAATGAAGTTTACTAAACGTGCAATTACTACACCACATCAAAATCACCAACAGCAAGAAATAAAGATAGGAAAAAAAGAGGATAGTGTGAAAGAGATTAAGAAAGAAAATGTGTAGAAAAGTTTATTTCAAAACCACCACAAATTCAAACACAAAAACAAAAAACACAATATATACTTTTTATATACTTTTTGGGAAAACCAAAATTTGACAAAAGAAAATTTTCATCCCAAATTACTAAAGTATTGACATATTTTAAACTATTCTAGAAGCATGTAGTTCCATAGCATATCTTTCTTTGTGTTTTGTGGTGTAATATTTTAAGAAGAAGAAGAAAGAAGAAATGAAGAGAGGAAATGTTTTTATCTATCTCGGCCTAACCTAACTATCCTTTCAAGTTCACTTCCTTCACTATCAAATACTTTACATTATTGTACAGTGCTTCTAGTGTCTTACTTTATAAAATATTTATTCTAAACTTCGAGTACCTACTGGAGAGTTGTTACCATCAAAATGATGGGGCATAAATTGTTTTACAACTCCCTCCACCCCCAACAAAATATACTTTAAACTTATTTTTTTAACTATTTACAAATACATTATATAATAATGAAAATATTATTAAATGTAGGCTTATTGGCCAAGTATTTTAAAGATATGCCCTTATTAAATACAAAGTTTAAATTATAATATAACTTGATTATAAACTTACAAATAAAAGGGAATTTAAAAATTCTCGATACGAGAGGAGGGAGAAATATAATTCCAAGTAAACCAGTTTTAAAATGTACTTTAAAAAAATTACAATTAAAATAATGGAACCCATTTTATATTTCTAAAAAATAAAAATAAAATAAAAAATGAGACCAGTTTGATTCAGAAATATTCCATTTACCTGTTATCTAATTGAAAAGTGGTGTCGTATTTAACATTTGTGTATATTACGTACCGTCAACCAATATGGAGTCGGTACGAATGTTCGAAACAAATAAGACAAGATTTAAAATTTCCTGTTTGGTTTAACAGTTTTAAGGCTTTCACACTCTTAGATAATTACAGCCGAGCTCACTTTTAGTGAATATCCAATAGAAATAAACACACGGTTTGGTTGTAACGGACAAACTTCAGCCTTAACTCTGCAGTTAGAAAAATATGTGGCCCACACACGCATTTAAGTTGACACTAAAGAATGATCAAACGTTTAAAATAACTTTGTTTTTTTGAGAAACCAAACACCAAAATAAAAACACATCAAATATCATATTCATAATTCATGATGACAGTAAAATAATGTTAGTATGGGAATTTAATAAGGATGGAAAACCAGATAATACCAAAGATTATTATTATTATTAGCACCGCGTTTTACGACCCGTTCGGGTTGTACGCATTTACGCTAATGTGTAACGGTAGGGTGATTGTGAGATGAAATGGAGGACCTACAGTCTAACGTGGAATCCGAACCACGGTGGTAGGCCTGGCATTCCCCACATTCACAAGATGTCTTGTCAGAGGTGAAGGAAGGGTTTGGTAATCAGATAAATCTTTGCCGGGATCAAGGATATACCAAAGAGAATGATGGAAATAAAGTATGTAGGATAAAGACCACAAGAGACACTAAACAAGAGATGAAAGCAACAGGTAACAGTAAGTGTGCAAGTGAGAGTAGAAGAATGGAAGCGATTAAAGGAGGAAGATGGAGGCAATTTAACTAAAATGACCAGCTCACAGGCTGAAAACAGTGTCGTTGTTGATGATGATGATTAAAATAACAAAGAAATGCAACATTGCCACTCAGTATGACTACTCTCCTGACCTGATGAAGCTGTCTGTGACAGTGAAAGCTTGTCCTTAAAAATGTGTTTATGTGTTTTTTAGTGTTATATCTAAAACAATTTCTACTCCAGTATCACCTAGGTAAGTGTGCTGGCTATCCCTCCTAATTTAAACCATGCCTATGACTTAGAAATTGGTGGAAACACTGTAAAGTAATAATAATGTAAGTGATAAGGAAGAAAGGAGTCGAGAAAACAAACGTCTTTCTTCATTTCTTCAAATTAATAGCTTCTTATCACTTTCACAATTACTTACATTTTCAGAAATACGCCTTTTTTTTCACATTAAAAAAATGAGAAAAAAAACTGCCAAAAGGTTGCATTTAATAAACATTGAGATGAGAGATAATTTGTACCCTTGCAGGGAAATGTATATCTTAAAAGTTCACAATTAAAGCATGATACAGTAATTTTTAGGGTTCATTAGGTCCCTTTTTTTAAACCCAAAAGAGTAAAATCTTGACTAATGACTCGAGGTAGATCAATGTCGCTCATACTCTGCAGTTGCCTGTTCAAACTTGTGTCTTCACTTATAATTAAAGATGCTTTTTCACATTAATAAATGAAGATTTTTGGAAATAGTTAACAGGTTAAGCATTATTAATAACAATAAAAATTATTAAATTCAGTATATAAAAAACCCACACACTGCTCACTACTATACATAAGTATGATGACTTCAATGTGCTGAGGTCATGAGGTATTATCATATGACTAGATTTATTATCACAATGTCCAAACATATGACCCAGAGAAATGCTGATTACAATACAACATGCTCAGTAATGTTACGATCTCATACATGTTATCGTGCCTAGCTATATAGGCATGTTGACAAAATGTTAGATTTCTAGTGATTTACACTTTATTTACTATGTAAAACTCAGTCTTACATGTGATTGGCTCCGCCATGCTCATATCATATAAGCTGCCCCATAGTGGAAACAAACAAGGTGAGCTTGTTACATCACGGGGTAAATCAAGTGTACAAAATACACTAAACTACACATTTTCAAAGTTTTATTGATGAGTTATTATCGAGGCCACAACAAAAATCATGAATATCACTAGTTAAAAATATGATCGATATCTGCCCAAAGTTGGGGAAGTGAAAATTCTCGACTGACAATAACAATATATAGCCTCTTAAAGGGGGCTATGGTTTGAATCCAGTACGGAGGCTTCTTGTGAAGAATTGTCACTCAGAAGACGAGCGGTTTAGAGCCCACTAAAATCAGAACACCTCAAGTTGTTATCTTAGGGACACTAAAGTGAGTGAAAACACAATAATAATCAAGTTTCACAATCTTTGATCCGTGTGTGGCTGGGAGGTCGGCGAACCTTCCATCAGAAAGACACGAGATACGAAAACTCAAAAGCGAGAGATCAGAGGATGGAGTAGCTGTAACATCTCTTATCACCTCGCGCGTGGCACTGCAGCGAGCCCGTGTGGTGACCCGGGGACGTGAGCAGGTGGTGGCACTCGGGGATATAGTAGGGGGAGGTGGCGGAGGTGTAGGAGGTAGCGAGGACCTGAACCCACGTACCTCTGCTCTTATCAAGGACCGGCCCTTTGCCGTTCTGCAGAGGAGTCGAGGCGTCCACCATGGCCAGCGAGACCCCCTCCTTCTCGTCTTCGCTGACGCAACACACCGCGAAGAGGGCGAGAGCCCCCAGGATCGGTGGGACGCCCGCCAGAAGAAAGGGGATGTAGTATGAGTTGGTGTGATCGAAGATCAACCCTGGAAGGAGAGACGCAAACCCACATGGTACAAGACCGCGCAGACACTCATCGCTGTCGGTCGCCTCCAACAAGGGCATGTGCCGATATAAATACTAGTTTTAGCATTCACATAGTCACATAGTCTTGGAGACAGGATGTAAGGTTAGAGAGCCCCCCCTGGGCAGTACACATATACCTGGAAATATTGTGGGTAGGGTCTACAAAGCTTCAAAGTGTTAAGTTGAAGTATATTTATATCCTCCACTTTGACTTACAACACTCACAATCGTGGAAACATTTTGAAGAAAGAAGAAAACTTGTGTATATTATAAACATATTTGTGATATCTCACTAAATATCACATATAACAAATATACAACAGCCACTAAACAGTTATTTTAACACTGAGTAGTGATTAAATGACATCTTTTGACGTGACGTAGATTAATTCAGATATGTCAGCATGAAGCATAAAATAATAAATATTATGTGACAACATTAAAAAAAAAAGTTTGCTTTTATCTTGGCTTCGACTTTGCATCACATTTAAAAAAATTATTCCTGCACACTTCTACTGCTAAGTAATTCTGTCCTAGTGCAAGTTGGTTTGTATAGATTTGAGTTTGGAGAGGGCATACTAATAATAATAATATTTAGCACCGCGTCTTGTTACCCGTTCGGGTTATACGCTTTAAGTACTAATTACGCTAATGGATTAGGAATTGGGAAGGTTGAATTAGAGGAAGTGAACCCGCATTTGCGTGGAGGGAGAGTGGAAAACTATTTAGGAAAAAACCACACCCATTTCACCCGACCGAGATTCGAACGTCGATCTCCCCGTCCTCAGCAGTCGAGCAGCTCAACACGACTAATGCGTTAGCCAACTACGCCACCGAGGCGGGTGAAAGAGCATACTAAATTTAAAATTCTAAAAAGATGATGATGATGATGATACATGAAAATAGGCTATTTGTTTATTTTTCTTAGTCATAGGAATATGATGTTATAATCTCAAGCCAACCAACTATAGTATTATAATTTCTAGCTAAAACTAAGCACTATAAAATGCTGACCAGGCAAAATATTTTACTTAAGAACAATTTCAGTTGACTTAATGAATTATTATTATTATTAGCACCGCGTCTTGTTACCCGTTCGTGTTATACGCACTTACGCTAATGTGTAATGGTAGGGTGATTGTGAGATGAAATGGAGGACCTACAGTTTAACGTGAAGTTTAACGTGGAATCCGAACCACGGTGGAGGCCTGGCATTCCTCACATTCACAAGATGTCTTGTCAGAGGTGAAGGAAGCGTTTGATAATCAAATAAATCTGTGCCGGGACCGAGGATTGAACACCGGCCGCCAGCATAGAAGTCTGACACCTTACCCCTAGACCGCCAGGTCAGCAGCTTAATGAAGAAAATAATGTGTCATATGGTTCATAGAGTTCAGTAGTATTTTGTATTTACATCCATAGATCTAAAAAATAGTCCCCAACAAACCTGCAATTGGGGGCCCCAGGGTCAGTGGAATGGAGCAAAATCCCAAGAGGAAACCAATGGCCTGCGTCGCCCCCTTGTGCCCACAAATCTCAAACGCTATTGGTCCAAGTAAGCTGATGAAACATCCGTCAAATATCCCCATACACAAGGCTATGACCACGAGCAGAGCGAAGCTATTGGTGACGGTTAGTAACATCGTCAGGAGACCAATAGATAAGAAGGATATCTGGAAAAAATAATATATATTAGAATTGTAGGAAATTAAGCATAGATAGAATTAAAAACACTTGCACATACTTGTTCATTTATTGTGTTTTTCACCCGCCTTGGTGGCGTAGTTGGAAAACGCGCTTGTCGTGTTGAGCTCGACTGCTGAGGACGGGGAGATCGAGGTTTGAATCTCGGTCGCGTGAACTGGGGGGGGTTTTTCCTAAATGGTTTTCCACTCTCCCTCTACGCAAATGCGGGTTCATTTCCTCTAATTCAACCTTTCCAATTCCTAATCCATTAGAGTAATTAGTACTTAAAGCGTATAACCCGAACGGGTAGTAAAGACGCGGTGCTAAATTTTATTATTATTATTATTGTGTTTTTCTTTTATTATTCCTTTTACATGTTATTATCCAAGTGTACTTTCATTGTTTTGATTCACATTTCCTCCCTTTTGTGTTTTTATCTGGGTTTTTTTTATTCAATGAAGTCGTGTTGCATTTTCAGTAACAATCAACCTCTTTGTCCAGTGGCAGCAGTGTAAGGTGTGAATTGTGTTCCTCTTTTCAAAATGTAAAAGTCATGTTGTGTTTGTTCCCTTTTATGTTTGTTTATCTCCTTCTTTCCTCTTCACCTTCTTCAATATATAACAAAACATAACTCAAAAAAGCGGAAAAAAACCCACATATTTAACTAGAAACATTTATTTAATATTTCGATGTCACATGGCATCTTCTTCAGTAGCAGGCTTAGCAGTAAGATGACTTGAGTGGTGCCAACTTTGGTATTGAAGAATAAAAACTTCTCTAGTGGATTAAAAATTCTCGTGAGATTGAGGTATTGTTATTATTATTATTATTATTATTATTAGCACCGCGTCTTACTACCCGTTCGGGTTATACGGACTTACACTAATGTGTAATGGTAGGGTGATTGTGAGATGAAATGGAGGACCTACAGTTTAACGTGGGATCCGAACCACGGTGGAGGCCTGGCATTCCCCACATTCACAAGATGTCTTGTCAGAGGTGAAGGAAGGGTTTGGTAATCAGATAAATCTTTGCCGCGACTGAGGATTGAACCCCGGCCGCCAGCACAGAAGTCTGACACCTTTACCCATAGACCGCCAGGTCACCGAGAGGTATTGTTGAATGTGCATGTCAGGAAATGTTAGTGGTGCAGCAAGGTTTAAATATAGAAAAGTTAGGTTGGAGGTTTTTTCTAGTCTTTGTGATCCATTGATGTGCCAGTTCCAATCTTCTTAGCAGGGACATATTGTGTTGGGTTCTGCTGAAGAGTTTTTAATAAGCGATTGTGTAGCAGTCCTCAAAGTTGAGGTTATGAGTGGAGGACGGAGGTATTTGCTGGGAATGGTTTTTACAGTTGGCACGACTGAAGCCAACTTCCTGTTGAGTCTACCATTACCTGAGGAAGACATCATATGGCTTTGAATAACTGATCTGTTTGTAAATATGAGTCAGTGTTTATTAATTTTATTTATACTTTATTTCTTACAATCCTCTCATAATGATCTAATGGTATGCTATAACATAGTTTATTTCATACACATTAGTGGTGTATAGGTTGCTGTAAATGATTTTTAACTGTAGCCTACACTAATTTCATAGAACACTAGAAGAGGAAAGCAAATATTTTAAGAAACTTCAACAGTGTACTTGGAGAGAGACTGAGAAAAACCACAGGGATAGTCACGACTTTCAAAAAAATACTTCCAACGCATCCAGCTAGATTCAAACCTAATACCATATTCTTGAGTCAAGTCTAAACGCATACCTCAAACTTGTTATCAATGAAAGTGAACAATTATCTCCTTAAAAATGGAGTAAAATATGTTAAAAAAAAAACAACCACTGAGGCTCAATCTAATTCAATTACAAAACTAGTACAAACCTGTTGGAGAAATATTCTGTTGACTCGAGGAATATCGGCGATCTTACCGAAGATTAGTCTTCCAACTCCTGAGGTGATACCGATGCACATCACCAAAAGTTTCCCGTCTGATTCGGGGAATTTAATTTCAACAAACTTAACCTGAAAGCAACAACATTCTCATACAAAGGAGTTTCATATACATATAATCCATGGTGTGTCTGTTTGTCCCCTCAGGGCTCTTTATCCCACTTCCCGATGCCCTGAAGAGATGACATTTAGTATGGACGCTATTTTTCAATGAACGTTATGTATCTAAGATCACATGATGATATCTAAATCTTATAAATTTCAAATTAAAATTTGTACACGTAAAAGTTACAGTTAACAGCTGTCATTGCGAAATTGGCACATGACGAGTCAACGGGCCAGCTAGTAACTTCTTAATAGCAGAGTCCTCCCTGAGGCACTGCGACATAGCGCATACTTACCATATGGACGTAGGGAACAAAGTAACCGAACAGCGCCAGCGGTACGACCAGGGCCCAGATGACATACTTCCTACGCTTCCAAATGTCGACATTGACGAGGCTCTTGAGTTGGCTGGCAAGGCTGTTATCACGTCTCTGGGGCTGAGATGACGAGACGGGGACGGGCTTAAACAGCAAGGCACACGGCATGACGAGGGCCATGAGGGCTGCCAACACCTGGAACAGACAACCAGATACTACTGACACAATCCACCAATACTACCATGGCAGGTGGTCCAATATTTCTTATTTTACTTTCTCTTTAAACACAGGTACTATAGTTTCAACATGTTAACAGATGGGCATCTTTTATTCCTGGAAATCCGAAAACTTTTTTTATACAATGTCTGCCCATCCATTTATGTAGCCCAGTGTTTTTCAAACACTACCAGCTGTACCCCTTTCAACTCTTCATATAACAAAAGTAAACAATACCCAATCTCTTGTGAAGTACAAACAGTCATTACAGATTTCAATAAAGCTCTAGTGGTAGCTAAATAAAGCCGAGATATCGGGTCACAAAAGGCAGAGTGCCTAGAAGATTAATACTATATAATACATATAAGAAATCGAAATGAAGTTTCAAACATTCTCAGAGCTTAAACAATGTTTGAAGTCATCATTTAATAATATTATAAACAAAATAAGTGATTTTATAAAGAATGAAAAGTGAATTGAAGATATTTTTAGTACAGAACAGTTAAATACGACGAGAGAGGTATGCAGGATTCACAACCGCAGTGTGTATACTATCAGCCCCCTGTCCTAGTACCCCCATGCAACCTGGTACCCCCACGTGTCATAGTACCCCCATGTGTCCTAGTACCCCCACGTGTCCTGGAACCCCCATGCGTCTTAGTACCCCACGTGTCTTAGTACCCCCACGTGTCATAGTACCCCCACATATCTTAGTACCCCCACGTGTCCTAGTACCCCCATGTGTCCTAGTACCCC
>CABFVX010005470.1:16431-29915 GCA_902151425.1 Timema shepardi
CCCCCCCCCCTCCCCCTCCTACCATACACACACTTACTTATCTTCATCGCTTGTATATTAAAATGTTGACTCACTGAGATATGAACTAAGGCCTCTCAGTGGGTGGTGTATCATTATATGAAACACACCGCCTCAACGAGCATGGCTACTTCTTCTCTTGATAGTTTTGTATGGGAAATGAGCAAGTGTTTAGAGCGCACAATATGTGTGTTCGCTCAGCACATGTGTGAACACACATGTTCACCTCCCACCACACACACACACTGCAGGGAATCCAACTCCTCGCCATTTTATCTACGCCAAATATGTAAATTACAATCAATTTGAGTTTCAACTTCTAATCTGTTACTGATTACCAGAGGTGAACGTGCACTAGTGCGCATGTGCCTCATCCAGGAGGGTCGGGCGTTCGACAACAACACACCCGATAGGCGAGTGGGGCATTTAATCATCCCCTTTGTTTCCCCCTACACCCTCCACCCACCCCCAAGAATGGGAATCATTTTGGGAAAAGGTGACCTGGCGGTCTAGGGGTAAGGTGTCAGACTTCTATGCTGGTGGCCGGGGTTCAATCCTCGGTCCCGGCAAAGATTTATCTGATTTCCAAACCCTTCCTTCACCTCTGACAAGACATCTTGTAAATGTGGGGAATGCCAGGCCTCCACCGTGGTTTGGATCCCACGTTAAACTGTAGGTCCTTCATTTCATCTCACAATCACCCTACCATTACACATTAGCGTAAGTGCGTATAACACGAACGGGTAGTAAGACGCGATGCTAATAATAATAATAATAATAATAATAATAATAATAATAATAATATTGGTAAAAAAAAGTCAAAACCTATAAACTACAACTATCATATAGATAAGTGAAGATTTTGCTCGAGTGTGTTTAGAACACAGTTTTGAGACCATGTTCATGGATTGATTTTAAGAAGATGCATCACAATACTCACTAAAACTCACGACTGGGAGAAATTACAGAGGTCTATGGCTCAACCAAAAGTTAGATTTCTGAGTGTGCCGCTGTGTGTACGGTGAGGAACTCCTTATTCTCTTCTTACTTAGTTACATCCAGCGCCAGCCAAACCTGTCCTTAGCTCGTGTACAACTGCCTTCCTCCTCTGCCTCTTCCACACCTAAGTTATTCAGGTCCTTCCATATATCATCTTTCCATCGGTTTCTTGGTCTGCCCAGTGGTTGTTTGCCTTCCTTCACTCACATCCTTTATCAAGCTATATCTCCTTCTTTGGACATGAGCAAACCTTCTGCTCCTAATGACTGATGATACGTCAGGTTCATTCTCTCATCTCTTCATTCATTTCTTTCTCTTATTGGTCCAAGTATCCTTCTCAGTACCTTACTTTTGAATATTATTAGTCTCCTTGCTGTCATCTTCGTTATGTCCAACTTTAGACGCTTATGTTACTATTGGTTCAGTGATGATTTCACCACTTATGTTACTATTGGTTCAAAGATGATTTCACCACTTATGCTACTATTGGTTCAATGATTTCACCACTTATGTTACTATTGGTTCAATGATTTCACCACTTATGTTACATATTGGTCCAATGATGATTTCACCACCTATGCTACTATTCATTTGATGATAGTTCGGTATAACCTGGATTCTCTTCTTGATCAATACCACCCCTTACCCCCACTGCTTACTCGTTTGGGCTACATGCATATATTACGCTAGTGGTTTTAGAGATGGGGAAGGTAGAATTTCGAGGAAATGCACCAGCATTTGTGTGAAGGTAGAATGGGAAACCACTTAAAGAAAACCACCTTCGGTACACCTGACAGATTCAAACCCCGATCTCACTATCACCGGTGATCCTGTCTAACGCAAGAGTTGACGCGTTTTAAGGCCATGCGACCAGTGACGCGAGTATCCCTCGAAACTGAATCCTAAGTACAAACCTGGAGGGTCACCACGAATAACCAGTTTTCTCGATTAGTAAATACATTCATGTTGTAGTAACATAACAAACATAATTACAGGATCTTCACATTGAAAATTGACACCCGGACACGGGAATCGAACCGAGGACCTTTGGTTCAGTATGCCCAATGATCTTACCATTGAGCTAGCCAAGAATCGTACCATGTCCGAGGTAAGAGTGTATAGAATGACCTTGGGCACGGGACGACTCCGGGATAGCTCAGTGGTTAAAGCATTGGTGTACTGACCCAAAGGTCTCAGGTTGGATTCCTGTGTCCGGGTTTTCATTTTTAAATTTAAATAATAAGATATCTAGATGCGGCTATTGCTGTAGTTATCAAATATAATAGCTTGGCCATTTAATCCGTCATATTTACAGCTGTTGTGATTAGTTATTATTATTATTATTATTATTATTATTATTATCATCATCATCATCATCACGTCTTACTACCCGTTCGGGTTATACGCACTTACGCTAATGTGTAATGGTAGGGTGATTATGAGATGAAATGAAGGACCTACAGTTTAACGTGGAATCCGAACCATGGTGGAGGCCTGGTATTCCCCACATTCACAAGATGTCTTGTCAGAGGTGAAGGAAGGGTTTGGCAATCAGATAAATCTGTGCCGGGACCGAGGATTGAACCCAGGCCGCCAGCACAGAAGTCTGACACCTTATCCCCTAGACCATCAGGTCACCTTGTAATTAGTTAATAAATCAAGTGCAGCAGAGTGTAAATAATAATAACCCCCAAACTTTATTCTAAACGGTAAATATTAGTTGGCTCGTTAGCTCTGGCCTCATTTCAGAATCACTCCTAACCCATATAATTATTTGAAGGTCAAGATCTTACGGAGAATTGTAACTGCTCCACATTCTTATCTGTCATTGTTTGAGTTTCCACTGCTTGTATTTGTGTGTGTGTGTGTGTGTGTGTGTGCTAAATAAACACAGAAAGACTAGTCAAGGTCAATACATTTTGGCAAAGTTGGCGACAAAACTCTTTTTAACGGCTGATCAACAGAGAGCTTTGATACACAATCACACTCAAACCAGGAATCACAATAAAGCTTGGAATTATGCGGTATTCACTTTGTTGACACCAGTGAAATTACGATCAAATAAATTATAATTTGAGTTTTGTATGCCTTAAAGAGGAACAAGTAAAATGTTAAATGATGACTTAAAAAGACAGGCAATTAAATATATATTTATTCCTATTATTAGGTAACTAAAATATGTGTTATTTACTTAAGTTTTCTCTGGCATTAGGAACTCGAAAGTTCATTGACGCACTTAAAAAAGTATGCCTCTTATCCCTATCTTGAGCTAGTTCCCTCCAGTCCACCTCATTACAGCCTATCCCTATATTGAGCTAGTTCTATCCAGTCCACCTCATTACAGCCTATCCCTATCTTGAGCTAGTTCTATCCAGTCCACCTCAATTACAGCCTATCCCTATATTGAGCTAGTTCTCTCCGGTCCACCTCATTACAGCCTATCCCTATATTGAGCTAGTTTTCTCCAGTCCACCTCATTATGCCCTGTCTCTTTCAGGCCCATTCTAACATAATCCTCCCATCTAGATCTTCCCAAGGTTCTCTTCCCATTGGGTTTGCCAATCAATGGTTTTATTATTATTATTATTATTATTATTATTTTATAGGTATTTATAATATTTAACAAAAGTGACGACTGAAGATCACATAACTTGACGTGTGAATACATTAAAGTAGATCTAGTAATATATCTAGTTGTTAGATAAGACCCTTCATATGAAAATTGGATTAAATTTAGAGAAAGTGTACCCTTAATTACACGGAGAGGGGTGAGAAACCATTAAGGGAAAAACCTCCTCGGTATACCTGTCCAAGATTCGAACCCCGATCTTCATGTCAGCAGGGAACCGGATCAGACAAGGTTGACGTTTTAGCACTCGTGCTGCATCAATGCGGGTAAGTTTTATAAAAACCGCTGGTATTATCTTCGGGCTATGATAGGAAACTACACTGTTGCTAACCTACCTTACTCGCTATGGTGGTCACATGGTCTGAGGTGTCGTCCTCACAATATACTCAACTGACAAAGACAGGAGATATCAGGGTTTGAATACCAGTAGGATGTAATGAGAGTGATTTAAAAAAAAAATTTTTTTTCGATTCTCACATGCAAATGAGGGTACTTTTAATCTAAATTCAACCTTCCTACCATGCACATGAATGCATTATTATTAGCACCGCGTCTTACTACCCGTTCGGGTTATACGCACTTACACTAATGTGTAATGGTAGGGTGATTGTGAGATGAAATGGAGGACCTACAGTTTAACACGGAATCCGAACCACGGCGGAGGCCTGGCATTCCTCACATTCACAAGATGTCTTGTCAGAGGTGAAGGAAGGGTTTGGTAATCAGATAAATCTTTGCCGAGACCGAGGATTGAACCCCGGCCGCCAGCATAGAAGTCTTTGACACCTTACCCCTAGACCGCCAGGTCAATGCACATGAATGCAATCAGTACAAAAGATGTGTATTACGCATACAGCCTAAATGGGTAGCGACAGTCAGGGAGGCACAATATCCTTGCATCCGCACAATGGGGCCCTACTACTCACCCTGGTGCAGAGCGAAGACAACAACATGCCGCCTGAAGCGAGCAGGCCACCGATGAACGTCGTCGTCCTGATGCCGATCTTATCCGTGAGTATCCCAGCGACAGGAGAGAGGAAGAACGTGGTCCCAATCGCCAGGGACCCCACGAGAGCTGGACACAAGACGACACAAATACATGAGCCCCTCTTTCCGAGAGCGTCGTATAAATCAGAGCTGCCACAAAACAGTTTTAGACATTAAAACAATTTAAAATATCTCGGGCTCACAACCATTTATGTTCACGCATTATCCGCACTTGTTTGGAAAACTCGTACTTTTTTTTTAGTTAAAATAGCAAACATTTATAATATTTAGCTGCCAACTGAAAAAAGCGACAGCTGTTTAAAATATCTCATTCAGAATAACTACAGTCCAATTTTCATAGTAATAACTTTATATGGCAGGTATGGTGGTCTAAGGGTAAGGTGTCGGACTTCTGTGCTGGCGGTCCGGAGTTCAATCCCCGGTCCCGGCACAGATTTATCTGAATACCAAACCCTTCCTTCACCTCTCACAAGACATCTTGTGAATGTGGGGAATGCCAGGCCTCCCACCGTGGTTCGGATTCCACGTTAAACTGTAGGTCCTCCATTTCATCTCACAATCACCCTACCATTACACATTAGCGTAAGTACGTATAACCCGAACGGGTAGTAAGACGCGGTGCTAATAATAATAATAATAATAATTGAATATGCTACAATCTCTTGTTTTATTACATATGCGGATTATCTGTGATTTTGGGTTATCCGCAGCACTCATCTCTTATATTACCGCGGATAATTAGGCGTTAACTGTAAATGATTCACCACTCTTGCTCCATACTAATTAGGGTACATTTCCTAATAAATTCTACTCCTTTACCATAATTAATCCATGCATATAGCTATAACAAGTACTAAGACACGGTGAAAAAAAAAGATAACTTAACACCACGGAAACAGTGTCGCAATAGTGACAATTTTTTTTATCATCCTAAATTCCCAAAGATGAGGTGTGGAAAAGGATTCCAGTTTATAATCGCCCTCATTAATTGACCCTCATCTCTCATACATGAGTAACAATGAGATCTGTCCGAAAGGAAATGACCGCCTGTCCCTCCAGACATGACGTTAACTCGTCCAGACATTAATTAATTGGTTTTGTCAACAACGTCTTGAACGAAGGCAGACCAAGTCCTCTGCGATTGCAGCCACAGGTTCAATGACTCCTTCATTAATTTTCTTACTGGAAAAAAAGTAGTTCCCTGGTAATAAGCTTTTATAATACATAATATGTAGAGTACATCGGGAAAAAACAAAGAGCCCAAGATAAGAACACATTAATTAGCAAGTTCTTCATTAACTATCTTGATAATTTTTTTTCTAACATTAAAAATAGTGATTTTTTTTAATGTATTCAATAACGCTAACAGTTAAATTGTTGGGGGAGGGTTGAAGGTCACTTTTTAAATGCAAAGCACAGTTTTAAACATGTGAAGAATAGTCCAAGCTGAGGTTGACAATAATGTTTTTGTTGTTGTTGTTGTTGTTGTCGTCACATGACTACTAATTTTTATCTCTGCTTACATTATAGAAGTCATTTAATCACCGACCCATGTTAAAACACTGTTTAGTGGCTGTTTATTTGTATGTTGGAATATGTCGTAGTTAGTATAAGATATCTCAAATATGTCCATAATTTATTCTGGTTTTCTTCTACATTCAAAATGTTCCCAAGATGAGAAGGATAATTTGAGGGTCAAAGTTGAACAAAGTTTGTCTATTTATTTAAAACTTAATCCTGATCCTAATAATAGATAGATCCATTGTTTGAATTTACCCCTTTTAGATCAGGGGTTGAATCCCTGTTGGGTTTACAAAAGGTGGTTTTACACTTTCTTCATCCCTAGCGCATTAGTGTAAGACCATTTTCTCACTTACTGAGCTAAAGGTCTTGACTCAATTCTTTACAAGGCAGAAAATATGTGTTCTGGTTGCTAATTGACTGTCCGTGTTCTGGTTGCTAATTTACTGTCCGTGTTCTGGTTGCTAATTGGCTGTTCGTGTTCTGGTTGCTAATTGACTGTCCATGTTCTGGTTGCTAATTGGCTGTTCGTGTTCTGGTTGCTAATTGACTGTCTGTGTTCTGGTTGCTAATTGGCTGTCCGTGTTCTGGTTGCTAATTGGCTGTCCGTGTTCTGGTTGCTAATTGGCTGTCCGTGTTCTGGTTGCTAATTGACTGTCTGTGTTCTGGTTGCTAATTGGCTGTCCGTGTTCTGGTTGCTAATTGGCTGTCCGTGTTCTGGTTGCTAATTGACTGTCCGTGTTCTGGTTGCTAATTGACTGTCTGTGTTCTGGTTGCTAATTGACTGTTCGTGTTCTGGTTGCTAATTGGCTGTTCGTGTTCTGGTTGCTAATTGACTGTCTGTGTTCTGGTTGCTAATTGACTGTCTGTGTTCTGGTTGCTAATTGGCTGTCTGTGTTCTGGTTGCTAATTGGCTGTCTGTGTTCTGGTTGCTAATTGGCTGTTCGTGTTCTGGTTGCTAATTGGCGGTCTGTGTTCTGGTTGCTAATTGGCTGTTCGTGTTCTGGTTGCTAATTGACTGTTCGTGTTCTGGTTGCTAATTGGCTTTTCGTGTTCTGGTTGCTAATTGACTGTCCGTGTTCTGGTTGCTAATTGACAGTCCGTGTTCTGGTTACTAATTGACTGTCCATGTTCTGGTTGCTAATTGACTGTCTGTGTTCTGGTTGCTAATTGGCTGTTCGTGTTCTGGTTGCTAATTGACTGTCTGTGTTCTGGTTGCTAATTGGCTGTCCGTGTTCTGAGTTGCTAATTGGCTGTCCGTGTGCTGGTTGCTAATTGGCTGTCCGTGTTCTGGTTGCTAATTGACTGTATGTGTTCTGGTTGCTTATTGACTGTCCGTGTTCTGGTTGATTATTGACCGTCCGTGTTCTGGTTGCTAATCGGCTGTCCGTGTTCTGGTTGCTAATTGACTGTTTGTGTTCTGGTTGCTAATTGACTGTCCGTGTTCTGGTTAATTATTGACCGTCCGTGTTCTGGTTGCTAATTGACTCTCCGTGTTCTGGTTGCTAATTGGCTGTCCGTGTTCTGGTTGCTAATTGACGGTCCGTATTCTGGTTGCTTATTGACCGTCCGTGTTCTGGTTGCTAATTGACTGTCCGTATTCTGGTTGCTTATTGACTGTCCGTGTTCTGGTTGCTAATTGGCTGTCCGTGTTCTGGTTGCTAATTGACTGTCCGTGTTCTGGTTGCTAATTGACAGTCCGTGTTCTGGTTGCTAATTGACTGTCCATGTTCTGGTTGCTAATTGACTGTCCATGTTCTGGTTGCTAATTGACTGTCCATGTTCTGGTTGCTAATTGGCTGTCCATGTTCTGGTTGATTATTGACCGTCCGTGTTCTGGTTGCTAACTGACCGTCCGTGTTCTGGTTGCTAATTGACTGTCCGTGTTCTGGTTGCTAATTGACCGTCCGTATTCTGGTTAGTTAATTGGCTCTCCGTGTTCTGGTTGCTAACTGACCGTCCGTGTTCTGGTTGCTAATTGGCTGTCCGTGTTCTGGTTGCTAATTGGCTGTCCGTGTTCTGGTTGCTAATTGACCGTCCGTGTTCTGGTTGCTAACTGACCGTCCATGTTTTGGTTGCTAACTGACCGTCCATGTTCTGGTTGCTAATCAGTCCATTAGTCTCAGTTTTCTAGACCAAAATTGCTACTTATTTATTAAAGTAGCTCCTCATTTTCCCTCAAGAGGCTGAGTTTGACCCTGTTCAAGATGCACTGCTTCATAGAAAATCCCGGAAGCGCCAGGAATTGAACCCGGGATGTTTGTACCTGTAGCCAGGAACTCTAACCACTAGACCAGAGAAGTGGTCAATTTCAAAAGATGTTTTATGTTCCCTATTTCTCCATGTATTGTAACAAACAAGAGAATAGGTGTCAGTCTAGAGATTTGATGGTGAAATGGAGAGCTTACCTTCTGATGGCCGCGAACTTTACAGTTCCTTAAGACCAGAGTGTCAGTTTTGTCTCAGAATTTAGGTGGAATGGAGAGCTTACCTTCTGATGGCCACGGACTTTCCAGTTCCTTGAGACCAGAGAGTGAGAGCTTACCTTCTGATGGCCACGGACTTTCCAGTCCCTTAAGACCATAGAGTGAGAGCTTACCTTCTGATGGCCACGGACTTTCCAGTTCCTTGAGATCAGAGAGTGAGAGCTTACCTTCTGATGGCCACGGACTTTCCAGTCCCTTAAGACCATAGAGTTAGCCAGTTAAGTTTTCTCAGACATGTGCCATTGATCCATCTCGGGAGAAACATATTCACCCAACAAACACATGTCATATCAGTGGATGATGACTTTTGATGAAAAACAAAGGGAAAGACATATTCTGGAAGGATGGTGTTTTATCTGCGGATAACGAGGGGTTCTAATGAATGCCGTAAAGTCCACGGTTTGAACCTTTGGCAAGGCATAGTTTACTGAAGTGGTTATCAGCATCAGAGGATTGCCACCCAGCAACTATCCGGACTGATAATGCGTCATCAACGTTGTGCACATACTGATAAGGAGAAACACTAACCACAGCTTGTGGTCAGGTCTGTTTTGGTCGTAATGAGCTGTGTAAACGCCCGATACAACACGAGTCTACCAGACATTACCGACACTTAGCAGACAGATTTTAATGTGTTCATAAGTCCAACGATTTATTTGGCAGCGCTCAATTTTTACAGCTCTAAGAGGAAGGTGACCTGGTGGTCTAGGGGTAAGGTGTCAGACCTCTGTGCTGGCGGCCGAGGTTCAATCCTCGGTCCCGGCCCAGATTTATCTTACTAAATCTACTGTATGTATTCACACGTCAAGTAATGTGATCTGCAGTTGTCACTTTTGAAAGATATTATCAATAAATATATAATAACAATAATAATAATATACATGTTATCAATATTGGTCAAAAAATGTTTTAAATTTTCTAAAAAGTGTTTCAAATATTAATTTGTAAGAAATCATGCTATGGCTGTATTATTGACTAAGCTAATATGTTCCTCTTAGATTATTATTATTATTATTAGCACCACGTCTTACTACCCGTTCGGGTTATACGCACTTACGCTAATGTGTAATGGTAGGGTGATTGTGAGATGAAATGGAGGACCTACAGTTTAACGTGGGATCCGAACCACGGTGAAGGCCTGGCATTCCCCACATTCACAAGATGTCTTGAGAGAGGTGAAGGAAGGGTTTGGTAATCAGATAAATGTGTGCCAGGACTGAGGATTGAACCCCTGACCCCAGCACAGAAGTCTGACACCTTACCCCTAGACCGCCAGGTCACCTCGCTGGTGAATAAACCCTGAAGAAAAGGATGAGATATTTTCGGCTGATCATCTTAAAACTTAAGTAGTCAAAAAGACAATGAATCTATTTATGGCTATAGCCAATGAAGAATGGAGGTAGCTATTTTCGAAGAAGACCAGTGACTCACTCGGTAGAGTAAATGTCACACGCACCCAGACAACACGATGAGCTATTTATTTCAAATTTGATATTTTCCTAAGCTGCTTCGAAACACTCTAGGACTAAAAAGATTATGAAACACAGTTCACGTGCGCCTCAAACTAATTAAAAAAACAATAACAGGAAATAAAAATATTTTGAACTATATTAATTTATCTTCAGATTTTATGTCTTTCATCGTCAATTTAGATTACATATTTTTTGCGGTGCTTTACTGTACCCTACCAAATTAAAGTATGTTACAATTTTATTAAATAAATTTGCACTATTTTGATTTACTCAAGTTCATGCAAGCAGAAAATAATGCAACTTAATGGAGAGCCCAAATGAATTAGAAGCTAGAATTTATTTTAAGACAACCATTTTTTAGAATTCTTAAACTGTTATTATTATTATTATTATTATTATTATTATTATTATTTAGCACCGTGTCTTACTACCCGTTCGGGTTATACGCTTTAAGTACTAATTACTCTAATGGATTAGGAATTTGGAAGGTTGAATTAGAGGAAGTGAACCCGCATTCGCTTGGAGGGAGAGTGGGAAACCATTTAGGAAAAACTACCCCCAGTTCACCCGACCGAGATTCGAACCTCGATCTCCCCGTCCTCGGCAGTCGAGCTCAACACGACTAGCGCGTTAGCCAACTACGCCACTGAGGGGGGTCTTAAACTTTGTTAATTTTCCTAAAGGAAAATAGAGAATAGTTGGATAGAGTGTAAACACTCAAGCCTTGGATATGAGTATGAGTAGGTCGCATATCTAAAAGAAAAGGGTCCTTTTCAAAGGAAATTTACACATTACTTTATTATTTGACCACGTTACATCACTTGCTTAAGCCATTCTTTTATTTTATGAAAAACTGGAAGGGATGCATCAGTTAGGTCATGGCCCTGAAAGAGGTATACAACCGAGTTTGAGGAAACACTTCTAGTCGGGGCCAAACTCGGGCCGGCGCTGAGCCAACGCTGCCGGTAACATCAATCTTGGATCGTTTAAAAGATCCTTGAGTGTATAGGAAGTATAAACACATCCTAGTGACTAGTATGAGGCAGTCTCACATGTGCAAGCCATGCGGAGGTTTATAAATAGTCCCAAGTTGTGACCAGACGCATGCTTTGCTCTCGGCCTACATTCCCCGACACACACACACACACACACACATGTTTCTGGCATTCAAACAAGCTGTTCGAACCTGAAACCTCAGAAATATTCAACTGAAAGAAAGTTAATTTGTCAGGGAAGGGGGAGAAGTCGGACACCTCGGTGTGTCCGCCCACAGAGCTAAGAGTCCCAGGTTCGATCCCCAGCACAGTCAAAAAATGGTATCATTGGTGAAATTCGGAGTTTCCCTTTCAAAGTGATGAATTATCAGCCTGGGACACGCCTCGGTGGCGTAGTTGGTTAACGCGCTTGTCGTGTTGAAGCTCGACCGCTGAGGACGGGGAGATAAGAGGTTCAAATCTCGGTCGGGTGAACTGGAGGTGGTTTTTCCTAAATGGTTTTCCTCTCCCTCCACGCAAATGCGGCTTCACTTCCTCTAATTCAACCTTCCCAAGTCCTAATCCATTAGAGTGGTTAGCACTTAAACCATATAACCTGAACGGGTTGTAAGACGCGGTGCTAAATATTATTATTATTACTAAACAGCCTGGGGGATTGGGTTATTGTGTCTGTTCTGGGTTTATGTTAGTTTATGAGCTGTGTGCTATGATCGTAGATCTTAGAAAGTGTTACGTTAAATACCTCAAACAATAAATAAAAGAAGATGGCGAAAAGGGAGGTAGGGGAAGTTGTGCATCGTATCTTACTACCCAACCGGACTCTCCACATAGTTAAAACAATTGGGAACTAGGGAAGTGTATTCCAGGGGAAATAAACCCACATTTTTGGCCGATAACTCAATGCTTTCCTAGATGTAGCTAAATGCATCTTTATGTACAGAAGTGTACACTTTGTTTATTATAAAAGGTGGCATACTTACCTTGCTTGGTTCCACTATGGTGTAACTTATAAAATAGGACCATAGTGTAATCAGTCAAGGTAAGACTGCTACCCTGCTTGGTTCCACTATGGTGTAGCTTGTAAGATAGGGTCATAGTGTAATCAGTCAAGGTAAGACTGCTACCTGGCTTGGTTCCACTATAAGTGTAGTTTATAAGATAGGGCCATAGTGTAATCAGTCAAGGTATGGCAGGGTAAACAGAGTGTCAAGTGATTAGAACAATATCCGTCTTGTGACAGGTGTGTGTGGTTCTGGAGGGGGGTACACTGTGGTGATATACCTGGAGGGGGGGTCTTGTATACACCCAAAATAACACCCCTCCACCCCCCACACAACCTTCAAATGGTTGCACACAAACATGTCGCGAAGGAGGACTCGGCTATCAGCAGCTTACGGAGTATGATGAACTGAAATAACTAGTGACAAGTAGGTGACCTGGCGGTCTAGGGGGTAAGGTGTCAAGACTTCTGTGTTGGGGGTTCGGGGTTCAATCCTCGGTCCCGGCACAGATTTATCTGATTACCAAACCCTTCCTTCACCTCTGACAAGACAATCTTGTGAATGTGGGGAATGTCAGGTCTCCGCCGTGGTTCGGATCCCACGTTAAACTGTAGGTCCTCCATTTCATCTTATAGCCACCCTACCATTACACATTAGCGTAAGTGCGTATAACCCGAACGGGTAGTAATACGCGGTACTAATACTAATAATAATAATAATAATAATAATAACTAGTGACAAACACATTTCGGCGCCACTCTCCTGTTAGACTGGACTGCTGATAACGAGGATACCGGGTTCGAATCTCGGTCGGGTGTACTACGGGTGGTTTCCCGCTCTCACTCTATACAAATGTGAATACACTTCCTCAAAATTGTACCTATGTCACCCCTGCCCTTGAATGAGTAATAAAAAAAAATAGTAACATTTTCAAATTTTATTTTATAAAATATTCTACTAACATGGATTGCAATTTTTTTTAAATATTATTTTAATTGATCTTCTAATCAGATCAAGTTTGAAAGTGTACAACTAGTAGATGAAAGTTGGTACTCAATGCACACTTTCTGAAGAAACTTATTAAATCAGCGCACAACTTACAAACTAACTTAACTTAAAGACACGCACTCAACATCTGAAGCCCTATGACCTTCCCACACCGCTCAGGTTACCCACGTTTAATTTAACTAACGGAGTATGGATGAGGAAGGTATGAGTAAGAGGAAGTGTACCAACATTTGTGTAAAGGGAGAGCGGGAGACCATACCCCGCGACGCCCGGAGGTACTCACAGGCCTTGGAGGACGCCTCAGAGACGCCCTCTTCCTCCAACTTCTTGTGAAGGTTGACGTACAC
>CABFVX010005471.1:0-18779 GCA_902151425.1 Timema shepardi
TTTCATCTCACAATCACCCTACCATTACACATTAGCGTAAGTGCATATAACCCGAACGGGTGGTAAGACGCGGTGCTAATAATAATTAATAATAATAATACTTAAAAATCACAAAATCCCTGGCCCTAAGCTTCAAACAAAGAATGTGGAGATGTTTTGACACAACCCAGAGGGGCAGATCTTGCACACAGCTGAGGCGAGCCTAACAAAGATTCCTTAGTTTCTATTTAGGAATTAGACATACTTTCAGAGCCCCATGTTCCTTTAAATATACCTAACTCTCGCGGTCTATGTTCCAGCCCGATTATAAAGAGCTCTCGGACAACGAAAGCAACGCCAGCACTGTCGTGGTGGGGAACCTGGACGTGGCCCTCCACCAGGACTTGGACGAGGCCGCAACACTTGTTCGGGACTTCCCCCTTGAGCAGAAACACCTCATCTCGTTCCCTTCTTGGACACACGAGGACTGCAAGCCCATCATGTCCGGTGGAAACTCGGACGATCATGTTATCAACGATGACCAACCAATCGCAAGCGCGCAAAGCATACAAGTGGCCGCTTCCATTAAGCTCAATGAAGAGAGTTTGTTAGGCACTCCAAATATTATTTATAAAGAAAAACTAGAATCTGAGTTCCATACAGACTATGTCGTCCAAGACAACGCACTCATGAGTTCAGATTTCCCTCCACACGAGGGAGAAGAGGCAAGTAGAGTTAGTAATAAGGAACTCTCTCTAAGTACAAAGGAGATAGACGCGGCGACGAGGTATCACCAATACAAGACGGCTATCGATAAAGTCCTTGAAATGTTAGAGGACAGTTCCCCCAGCATTCTCTCCTTGGCAGACCGGGCAAAACTGGAACAAACAAATATATTTAGAGATGAACAAGATTCCAAAGAAGATTTGATGATTTCTTTGAAGAATCTCAGAAAACCACCATCCCATGACAATCCCACGAGAACAAAACATTCAAACATCCAGGAATCCCAGAATAGCTGGGATGCATGTGAGGAAAGTTTGGAAACTATATATAATTATGTGAATGAGGGTGAAAAATGGCCTCTAAATGTGTGTCAAAGTGAAGCGTTAAATGAAAATATTATTTTAGCAAATTTGTCTCACACAAATAGCAGCGTTTCTCAAGACAAGAAACTGAAAATGACTGATGGGTCATATAAAAACCACAACAAACACGTACATTCAGACATTGGTAGTTCATCAGATTCTAAAATAGATGTCAGACAAAGCGATAACATCACTGCTATCTTCAGTGTGGCCATTCCTCTGCCTCTATCGAAAACTGCCAAGCAACTGTCAGAATCCCGGACTACACAAGATGCTATGATGGCGGGGGATTATCGCTATGGCAGAAAAACTCGGGCAACTCAAACAACCTGTAAAAGAAAGCGTAGTGCTGAAAATCCTAAAAGGGCTTCCAGAAAACGAAAAAAGCTATCACTCGACCTTACACCCATCGCTCCTGAAACCAACTTGAGAAATATTTCAAAATTGGCTAAAACTTGCAACTTACTCACCCCGAGTGTGCGCATGACAAATAACTCTCTGAACACGTCAGAGATAGAAAGTGACGCAAACATTTGGTTCAACATAGAATCACTTTATTATGATCCAAACAAACACAAATATTCAAGTTCTGCGGGAGAGATGAGGTCAAAAAGCTCCAACTCTCCTGAGGTAATCAACGCAAAACAAAATGGTAATGATGCTCACCAACCGATAGAAAATACTATTTTATCCCCCACCAAATCTGCTGACAAATATAGAAAAAACTCAAAAACAAGAAAGAAACCCAGAGATAATATGCTAAATAACCGAAAGTTAAAGGAAAGAATGTTTTTTAAAGACAGGGACAAAAACAAAGAAGTCTTTGAAAACACAAAAGATCCACTGAATAAAAGCGAAAGAGAATTAACAGATAATATTGTGGTGGAAAGTTCGGTGCAGATAACAGAAATAAAAGACAAAGATGTTCTTATCTGTAACAAACTGTTGGAGGAGACAAATTTGACAGAAATTAGAACATTCAACGATAAGAATAAACCATCAGAAATAATGTCCATACAGAAGAGAATGTCAACACAACAACATATGAGAGATAATCAATCTGGGGGTAAAAGTTTAACAGAAATAAGAATATCACAAGAGGGAAAAGCAGGAGAGAAAGAAAATAAGAGTGAAAGAAGAACATCGACAGAGAGGAAAATAGCAGACAAAGAGAGTAAGACAGAAAGAAGAACATCGACAGAGGGGAAAATAGCAGACAAAGAGAGTAAGACAGAAAGAAGAACATCGACAGAGAGGAAAATAGGAGACAAAGAGAGTAAGACAGAAAGAAGAACATCGACAGAGAGGAAAATAGCAGACAAAGAGAGTAAGACAGAAAGAATAACATCGACAGAGGGGAAAATAGCAGACAAAGAGAGTAAGACAGAAAGAATAACATCGACAGAGGGGAAAATAGCAGACAAAGAAAATAAAACATCCATATATTTAGGAACTTCCTTTGTCGAATGTGAAAAACCTCCAAGAAAAGACAGCAATGATTTGCACCCATGTTTAGTGACAGTGATGAACAATGGACCTGAGGCATCAAACCTTGATTCATTTCAAAGCAAGACAATCACCGCCACTTCGGATCCTTACAGATCCAAAGTTTTCATTGTTCACACACCAACTGATAATCCAAGTTCCAAATATAATGATGACGAGTCACATATTCTAGAACCTCTCAAATTAGATAAGATAAATAGTAACAATTTCAATGTTGATTCCATTTTGACTAGTATATCATCGTTGTCAACAACCATCAAATCGAGCATGATTAATGACTCTCCTGTGGATAATGCTACCTCGAATACAAGCAATGTATTAAATAAAACTTCTAATTTCAACTCAATAATCAGCTCAACTCATTTGAAGGGTACATCGAGTGATGATAAAGTTGTCTGCGCAGCAAGCCAAGGAGATAATTCTCCCAGTAGTGCCACCACTCAAGTACAACATCCAGAAACTAAACTTACAAAATGTAAAAGTGCAGATTTAGACAAAACTGAACCTGATAGAAACTCGCCCACAACTTTATTTGCTTTAAAAAGCGATTACAAACGTTCAACATCAAATGTTCCAAATACTGAAAGTAAACCTGTAAAATATGCAGGTCCGTACGTAGGAAATAGGGCTGCTAAAAGTGAAACCAACCAGAAACAGGATTACTCTAATCATCTCGTTAGTGCTGAAGAGGATTTTAGACAAGCAAAGCAGTCAAGATGGAGTGACGCTAGTTCATTTTCAGCTTTTGATTATGATAGTTATGGCTATGATTATAAAGAGAGTAACAACTATGACTATAGATATAGTGACGATTACAATTATAAAACTGGATATAGAGATAATTCAAGATTATCTTTAGAACAAGTCGACTATTTTGATAAAAATGCAACTTATGACCTTTTAAACTATGAAGATAGTGATGTGAACAATAGTTTAATACCGTACGAGTTTACTGGAGATGACGAACAATGGTTCAGGTGTAGTCCCGACAGTGTTCCTTACGAGTATAGACACGACCCCTACCAAACAAGCGACGTAGACTTCCTGGCAGACGCACATCCACGATACCAACATCAAACTGAATCCTTTCCTTCGCGCTGCACATTTTCCAAGGGCATACGATGGGCTCAAATGCACACAAATTATTTTTTCAGTATGAAAAGGAAAGCTTCACCCGATTTCTGCAAAAGCCTCGCCTTGAAGGAATCGTTTTTTAAAGATCCTCACGTATTTAAAAAAAAAATCCGCAAGTATCAACTTTTTAAAGCATTTCACTTTGCGGCTCATTTTTACCTCTTGACCAATCGTGATGCGTGTAGGACACGGCTATTCCCGATGAAAGATTATTAAAAAAGAAGCAGAAGATCAAACACACAACCATTTCCAAGGTTTTTTTGTTTAGAGCGCTTAATAATTATCCATCAGTATTAAATAATTTCAAGAACTCGTCCACCCACTCTCATATTGTGAAAGTTGGACATTGGTGTCTTGATCAGACAATATTGCTAATATATTCTCTCCTTAGAAAAGACTACTCCAATACGTGCATTTACATTTGATGTTGAGACTAAGTTAATAGTGTAAATAAATTGTAATACTTATTTTCTCTGCATTTTTATTTCAAATCTAAAACTTGTTAATTTTAGTTTCTTTAATAGATGAAATGTCCGCCGAATGTAGTTACACAATATATTCGTCCTGCCAGTAATAAATGCGAAATGTCAGATCAGGTTGTTTGGGATTATATTTTCAGTTTTAATTTTAAATATCCTACTGAATCCACCATGTTTATCACACACAATTTAATATTTGATTTATTTTATCCTGATATTACTTTTGTCTTTTGGGAAAAATACTTTTAAATTATGTGTTGGGTATTAATTTTTAGGCAACCTGTATGTTGATAAATTATAATTGGAAGAAGGTGGATAGAAACATATAAAAGGGGGACAAACACAATATGGCCTTTACAATGAAATGAACACAGTTCACACTTTACACTGCTGCCACTGGACAAAGAGGTAATGGATGTCTCTTAAAGAAAATTGATCGTCACCGCCCAATCCCCCGACCTAGGTTTCATTCTATCGGAACTCATCAGGGAGGAGTGTGAAACGTGCAACTTCCTAAAAGAGAAAACCAAAATAAACAAAAGGGGAGAAATAGGAAAATGGTAAAGAAAGATAGAACATGTATGTTGATAAAGTAAAGGGATGTCAGTGAGCAGCTGGCTAACATAACCTTGTCGGATTTCTATGAAACTGAAAGAATGCAGCGCTGTCAGAACAAATCACATGCTATCACCGCCGATACTTGAATCCTGTGGTATTGGATTTGTAAAAATCCCAAATAAAATTATTAATAGCTTGACTTGATACAACAATTTTAACCAACCGGTAAAATGAACTATATATTCTTGTGTAGTTGAGAGTAACAATTGTATTAGTCGTTTATCAATTGTTTTAATTTAGGTATAAATAGATTCACTTTAACTAAATGTGACAATAATTTGACTGTGATTTAGTTTTAATTTATAAGTCGAAATGTTGCACATTAGGCATATCAAAATGCCATCAAACCCTAGAGGTTGGCCACCTATTAACATAAATTATATAAAATAAAGCGCAAACATTATTTTACAAATTTTATTAACGACACACACTTCACATATTCATTTTTTTTAAACAAAAGGCAAACAAAGGGAAAACACTTATGAACACACATTAAGTTACACTTCTTAATAAATGCTCAATAAAAAAAAAAAGCTGTGTAAAAGCACTTTTTAAATTATTGTTAAAAGTGTCCATCCATTCAAATTTGCATGAATGTCCAGTGGTGCGGGCTGTGGCATCTTGTGAAACACGTGTCTCCCTCTCAACGTTGCACACGACACCACTGGGTGTCCTACATACAACTTAGTTGAGTAAAATAACACTAGGGTCGTTTCCGTTTCAAGGTTGCGTAAAATACATATTTCAACTCTCTATTATTTTCCGAATCCAGTTACTTTTTCCAACAAGTTAACGGCAAAGAACCGTTTCTTGTAATCTTGTTAATATTTTGCAAATTATGAGAATTTCCTTGACTTATGTTAGTTTTATTTAAGAACCAACCTCAATTCTTTGGGCCTGTGCTCGGCAAATTAAACCTTCAATCCGGTGGAACAGTGACGTCCATTTTAAATATGAAACCGATTTTGGACCATAGACAAACACATAATGTGCCGACTCTCATCTTACATAAACTTGCGATTGTCGTTCACTTATTTGGCGGGTTACCAACCTTATCATGACGGCTCTTATATTCTACGTCAGACTATTCCCACAATCTATGATACAATCTATTCAACACTTAATTTAGATCATTCAAACTATTGGACCAAAACTGTTTTATCTAGATCTAAAAAGGTACTACTATTTTACAAAATCATAACTCTTTACAGAACCTCTTTTCTCTTTTTGAGGTACATAATAATAATAATGTCAATATCACAATAGCCCGCTCCCAAGTGGGTTCTCGTTTGTTAGCAGTTACCTATGGAATTTACCTGGCTCTGGAGAGTCACACAAATAAACAAGTCGCGAACCAGTCAGCAATATCCACACCGACTACAACTACCTCATAATAATTTAAGTTTTTTTACAGTAAAAAATATACAATGCTCCTTAACGTTAAGCTATCTTACACATTTTGTTACATATCCATAATTTCAGCTATGATAAAATTTGCAACCATAGCAAGAGGAAAAAAATAAGTTAAAAATATCATTGTAACATAAAAAAGTTTCATAAAATAAAGGCATATTAATAAACTTTTTTTCCTTGCACCATCAATTGAGGACACAGGAACACATTAACAAATAACAACCTGTTGTTCTCAGTCAAAAACATCCAATACATCTGTAGATTGTAATAATTAAGGGTATATTTAATTTTGGATGAACCAAGAAACAATAATATTCATAAAACTCATATAACCACTAAATAAAACACAAATACTATGGTTGTACATTTTAATTTGACTTGTAGAGAATGTTTACTAACGATGGAGGATTAGAACAAACACGTCGAAACAAGACATGGACGTGAATTAATACTGTCGTGTTCTGCGCAAACCAACAAAACTTTGAGCAGCATTAACGCTAGACATAAAGCTTCATTACAACAACAAACCTAACCAGGCTGGACAAAAATCCCTGCGTTTTGACACGGTTAGTGTCTCGTGACTAGAACATTTCTAAAGGTGCCTTTGTTTTTGTGTTTCAATGACAATACTGATCGTATGAATATGTGACATTGCAGTAAAATTCGACCTAATTATACTTTAGAATATACATTTTAATTAATAATAGCACACCCAAAACAGACAACGTGATAATTTCCAATGATGTCGCACAAATAAAATTCTGAGAGCACGAAAGAGAAAAACTACTGGCACATTCATCCGATTGAAGATAATTAAACGTTTTTCTAGTTTTTATGTAAAAGATAAATGGTCAGCCTGGATGTTGTGTTTCCACATGTCTCAAAATATGCGATAATATCTTGAAACAAATCGATCGAGAGCAGCATCCCTTGGCAGTGTTGATGTGGCTTCTGGACCATCCGCACGATACCTACCCTAGTAGACGCCATTCACCCTTCACTTTTACTCATTCTCACCTTTCGACAACATCCGGCTTTCCCCAAAGTTAAGATTTTCATTAAATTCTCAATTTGACAACTAATTCCGTGATGGTTATTTGGTTAAAAGTTGGGAGAACAACCTATTTACAAAAAATAGAGTCAGCCTTGTTAGGTTTGCGTCCAGTTGATCTTCCAACAATCGCCCAATAGAAGCTGTCAGGACGAGGACTCTAATACATCTATCTCGTCTTTTGTGCGGAGGTTTCATTTCAACTCTCCCCCTTCACTTCCTTCATGTAAAGTGTGTAGCCTATATTTGATTGAAAGCAGAGAGACACGAAGCTACCCTCGCGATAGTTCCTCTAAAATACTGATAGTCCTGGTTTACAACAGAGGCGCAAGAGTGATGGCTTGGGTAAAACTATAACATACTTTTAGGCAGAAGTTTCTAAAGCAGCTACACTCGCCGACATCTGTCCGGTAAACCATCCCCAACGTTTCCTCTTCGTCGTACAAGTACTTAACATTTAAGTACATTATCCTTGATAAAACTTGGAACAAGCGAGTTATTTTTGTTTTATCAAATTCCTAGTTTAGACAACACTTTATTTACTGATAAACCCCAAAATTAGGCTGAATCCACATCCAATAAAACCATAAACCAGATCAAACCTTAAAAGACTAGCACGAGAGAACTCTTACAAACATAATCCATTCAAAATAAACGCCAAAGTTGATATTTTTTTGTTTGCGAACAGAAAGTGTTTCAGCGTTGCCTAGAAGCATGTCGGTCCGGCGGTGGTCGGGGCACTAGAGCACGGCCGAGTTGTCCACCAGAGGGGACAGAGGACTGATCCCGTCGTGTTTCTTAGAGCGCTCAACCTCGTAGTGTACCTCCATTGACAGACCTGGACACAAACACACATCGTGTTATCTGCTAAACGAGGGGGAACACAACTTGTCGGGGATGGCGAGTCTCCGACTCACCTGACTGTCTTCGAGAGGAGGTGGGGCGTAGGCTGGACCCCATGGACGGGGCCCCATCGGGTATAAATACTGCCACCAGCAGCGCACAGATCACCAGGAATGCCCCAAACACAAAGGGGGGGCCAGGGACCAACTGCAAAATCAACAAAGCAACATTCCCTTTTTGATTATTAAATTTAAACCTCAATTACTCTACTGTTTTATGTTGTATTTGCTCCATTTGCCATTCCTTGCAGCACTTCACTAGGTTTAAAAACCATCTCAAGACTCTATACATATGTTTAATGTCAGAACTGTTTGGAAGGAGAAAATGAAATGTTGAGGTCAACATTCATATTATTGTAGGGGTGAACACTATGACATACATCTTTGTAAACATCTTCGCAGCCTTTTCCTCGCGTGGTATGCTACAACAGTATCCTCTGATGATGATGATGATCACACCAAAAAGTAATAATAAACTGGTGTTGCTGTGGTATAGACAACCTTGTCAACCGTTCACCCAGGGACTATCTTAAAGGGCAGTTGTCTGACTTGTGATTATACGAGGGCTGTGGCATGAGACGGACTATCAACCGGGCACAATACCATCTGTACTAGAGCCAGATGTCGAAACAACATTGGCAGCTATAAAACATGGTCGCGGAAGCATTGATTGCCCGTTTCAATGGTTGTTTATCAACGAGTAAGTGATAACACAGAGACATAAAAACTGAGTGGGTGAAAGTATAACAAGACACCCTGAAAGGAGAGTTAGGTCGGGACTAGAGAGAGACAAACGTTGTCCTGTTGTGAGTCGGAGTCTGCTGACACTTTGATCGTGAGGGGACAAGAACCAGAGTCAAAATATCAGAACCGCGACAATACATTATAAAAATTACGCTTTAGAATAATTTTGGATTAAAAATGTACATTGATTATATGGTAAAAGTTATAACAATATTAAATATTCTTTATTCTAACAGCTTTGTAGTCTCCGGTTCACATCTCGCTCGTGGATGGATGACTCTGGCAAGCTACAACCTCGCTCTTTTGTTTCCACGCCCCAAATTGGGCGGGGTATAATATACCTGTCCTCTACACCCCCTCTTTCAAATCGGGAAAGAGTCAATCCCGCCAAAAATGTGGGAATGGGTCATTTCCTGAGCGTCTGGGATCTCGTACGTCTCTAATTACTTCAGATTTTGGCCATTAAATATTGATTTGCAGTTTCCTGGCATACAACAGCCCAGAATGGCAATAAATGACCACGAATTGAGTATTTTAGTTATCCCGCAACTAACCAGTTCCCCCGTCGAGTTATGGTTACCAATGTCCACCGTGTGTGTGTGTGTCTGATCACAGCCCACAACGCACCAAACACAGTCGCAGGTCAGACTCTGAACTACCCAGGTCACGAGACTGGGAGTCACATGGTTCTCGCAACAGATACGCTTCAAATCTGACTGGGGATATAAAAACACTTCCAACAGTTACGAAAAATATGAGAAATAATTGATCACAAGTGAAATCTGAGGTTTTCCTGTAAAGGCGCAAAATATGTAGTCGGATTGATGTTAAAACTTACTTTACATTATTTTAACTCCTGACAGAAAACAAACAACATTTATAAACTACTTTGTTTACTAATTAACACTAACAGGTTGTTATAAATACGCATTTTCGTTGTGTTTTAAGATTCGCTTAAAATTATCGCCAAAGTAGTAAAAGAAGTGACGAGAACTAATACATTTTTCATGGTCAAGAACACTTGACTACCAATCACAACACCTACACTAGGACACAGAGTCTGACCGTGAGCAAACAACACTAAAAAGAACCAGATTAATAAATCTCAAGATACTACACACCATGATGGAACCACTCAGCCGTCCCTAGCTCTCCCCAATGGGTTCTAAAACAAGTTGAAGGCTGTTACAATTATGTGGGGTACACAAAGCCCTCACCGGCTGCATGGACTCAAAGATCTGTCCCGCGGTGTTGTTGTCCCCGTGGACGGAGGACGCCGGGCCCCGAGACTCCCTCAGTTTGGTTGAGTCCTCGTTCAGGTCCACGTGAAACAGGTAGAAGATGAGCCCGAACATGGCGGGCCCCAGCCCGTTGCAGAGACCTCGCATGCCCGTCACCATCCCTTGCACCAGTCCTGGTACATAACACACGTTCAGGTTGTATGGATGGGTACACCAGGGGTGACCAAGGAGAGTGCGGGTGTTGGTTCGCTTACCTTGCTTGTCAGCGTCAGAGTGCATGGACACACGGTCAGGTTGTATGGATGGGTACATCAGGGGTGACCAAGGAGAGTGCGGGTGTTGGTTCGCTTACCTTGCTTGTCAGCGTCAGAGTGCATGGACACACGGTCAGGTTGTATGGATGGGTACATCAGGGGTGACCAAGGAGAGTGCGGGTGTTGGTTCGCTTACCTTGCTTGTCAGCGTCAGAGTGCATGGACACACGGTCAGGTTGTATGGATGGGTACATCAGGGGTGACCAAGGAGAGTGCGGGTGTTGGTTCGCTTACCTTGCTTGTCAGCGTCAGAGTGCATGGACACACGGTCAGGTTGTATGGATGGGTACATCAGGGGTGACCAAGGAGAGTGCGGGTGTTGGTTCGCTTACCTTGCTTGTCAGCGTCAGAGTGCATGGACACACGGTCAGGTTGTATGGATGGGTACATCAGGGGTGACCAAGGAGAGTGCGGGTGTTGGTTCGCTTACCTTGCTTGTCAGCGTCAGAGTGCATGGACACACGGTCAGGTTGTATGGATGGGTACATCAGGGGTGACCAAGGAGAGTGCGGGTGTTGGTTCGCTTACCTTGCTTGTCAGCGTCAGAGTGCATGGACACACGGTCAGGTTGTATGGATGGGTACATCAGGGGTGACCAAGGAGAGTGCGGGTGTTGGTTCGCTTACCTTGCTTGTCAGCGTCAGAGTGCATGGACACACGGTCAGGTTGTATGGATGGGTACATCAGGGGTGACCAAGGAGAGTGCGGGTGTTGGTTCGCTTACCTTGCTTGTCAGCGTCAGAGTGCATGGACACACGGTCAGGTTGTATGGATGGGTACATCAGGGGTGACCAAGGAGAGTGCGGGTGTTGGTTCGCTTACCTTGCTTGTCAGCATCAGAGTGCATGGACACAAAGGCACTTATAGCTGGATACGTGATGCTGGACACAGACGCAAGGACTCCAGCCGCCCACATCATCCTATAGCACAGAGCAACTCTCATACAACTGCTATCTGAGAGCACTAGCAAGGTATGGCAACATTGGAAGAGTACTCACCAAGTCTGGGATCCGAACCCATACCACATGAGTTGCAACATCTCAAAGACCAGGCCGAGCATGATGGTGTGTTTGCTGCCTAGAGACCTCATGAGCAGACCCAGGACTATCTGGGCCCCAACAGACAAGATCCCAACTGTCGCTATGAACACTGCCACCATGACCACACTGAACCCCATCACCTGGGGACAAGACAATACCCAGCGATATCAGGACCCTGGGGACAAGACAATACCCAGCGCTATCAGGACCCTGGGGACAATACCCAGCAATATCAGGACCCTGGGGACAAGACAATACCCAGCGCTATCAGGACCCTGGGGACAATACCCAGCGATATCAGGACCCTGGGGACAAGACAATACCCAGCGATATCAGGACCCTGGGGACAAGACAATACCCAGCGATATCAGGACCCTGGGGACAATACCCAGCGCTATCAGGACCCTGGGGACAAGACAATACCCAGCGATATCAGGACCCTGGGGACAATACCCCAACACTATCAGGACCCTGGGGACAATACCCCAACACTATCAGGACCCTGGGGACAAGACAATACCCAGCAATATCAGGACCCTGGGGATAATACCCAGCGATATCAGGACCCTGGGGACAATACCCAGCGATATCAGGACCCTGGGGACAATACCCAGCGCTATCAGGACCCTGAGGACAATACCCAGCGATATCAGGACCCTGGGGACAATACCCAGCGATATCAGGACCCTGGGGACAATACCCAGCGATATCAGGACCCTGGGGACAATACCCCAACACTATCTGGACCCTGGACCCAAGACAAGACGCATGATGTTGAGCACTCACCAGTTTGAGGTAGACAAAGATGCAGGAATACTGGCCAGCCTCTGGTAGGTAGGAGAGGAACACAGTCACACACAACATCAAGATGGTGTGGTCCTTCCCCACCTTGCGCAGTGCCTGCAACACAACCATCACACCAGTTGCACACCTGGGAGAACAATAACACACTGACCGGTATCGGAACCAGGACTCCCGACTGATACTTACTGCGAAAGGGTCGGCCTGCTCCCAAGAGATGGGGGCCCCCCAGCTCGACGGACGGACCTTCTCGGGCAGTGACTCCGGCACGGCGACCAGGATGAAGAACACGTCCAAGATGGCGATGGCTGTGGCGAGAGCCACCACCAGGTTCTCACTGTACGCGTCCATCATGTAAGCGCCGAGCGCCGGACTGATCACCATGCTGGCGGCGAAGGTGGCGGACACCAGACCGTACGCCAGACTGCGCTCATGCTCCTCTGTCACATCCGCCACGTACGCAAAGACGACAGAGAACGTGACAGCGAAGACCCCTGATATGCTGATCATGGCGAAGAACCACCACGTGTTGATGGTCATCAGAGGTATCGGAGCGCACGTGAAGAACACGGTGATGAGCAGGAAAAACTTGCGTCCCCACACATCGGAGAGCGCGCCTATGAGAGGGGCGCTCAGGAATGAGAGCAAGCCCTGCAACAATCACGTCATACAGAACAGCCTGTGTGCACTTGTGGTCGCTAACTAAGGAAGCGCATCTTACCACCCATACAGTTGTGTGATCTCAACCAACACCAGAGCCTAGACTTGATGTAGTCAGAGACAAAGGTCGCACGCACCTTGATACCCATGATGAGGCCGTTCATGAGGAAGGTGTGGTCTGGGAATGTCTCGTTGAGGACCTAACAACAAACAAAACACTCGGTCAAGGCGTTGTCTCGGCCAACACATTAAACACCACTTAACAGAATATAACCACACAATAATCTATAAGGGGTGGGACAGTTTTTGATTCGTTGTGTGTGTTCTTGAAGACAGTGGCTGGCTCTATTTGCCAGTTATCAACAATACTAATAATTACTAACATAACCGTAGTGTGAGTAGAAACATTATGTCTGAAAATAACCACCAAAGGGCCATTTTAATGGAGGTTTGAAACAATAGAGCTCATACCACCATAACCATTTCCTAACAAGACATGTCCTGAAAGTGCTGTCCCTTGTTGCTACCTGGTACAGTCACTCACAAATTGTGATTCTCTCTGTTGGTCCTCCGGGTTCAAACCCTGACCAAGGTGACCTGTGAGTTGAGGAAAGGTCAACAGATCAATATTAGCGTTGCATGGCATGTTGTCGCATGTCCACTCAAATACCCCCCTCCCACCCCCGCAGCGAGTGCTGCAGTACAGACAGTCCTGTTAGTCCCGGTCAGAGAACTAGAACACAATCAATGCAATTATCCACCAACACTCCAATGGCCACTGTGTTATGAGCGTGACTATACCCACACCTAGTTTCAACCAATGTATCATTCCTCACCTCTGATGAGGTTATTAACAGCGCTACCACCGGCCGATGGATCAGCAGGTCCAGTGACCCCCATGGGGGCCCACCAGACCAGCAGAGAGGACAGTTCTAGTTGTACGCCCTGTAGCAGTCTTACCTTGACTCATTACACCATGTAGTGGAGCCACAATGGCGGACATATTGTCCCTCTTCAAGGCTATATTTGAGTAGGTCTCAAGGTCGAGAGAATATTGAATGAACTATTACAGAAACATTCATTGGTAGGCAACCAGAGAAAGGAGTCAGTCTAGTCTTGTCTGGGGAGGTTTCTCACTCCCTTCTCCTACACATGCAGGTACATTTCCTCTAAATATATCTACTACTAAACATTCTTCTAGACCTGTAATTAGTGTAACATTCTTCTAGACC
Organism: Timema shepardi; assembly: GCA_902151425.1. NCBI lineage: Eukaryota > Metazoa > Arthropoda > Insecta > Phasmatodea > Timematidae > Timema > Timema shepardi. The sequence goes on from CABFVX010005471.1 coordinate 14,203, forward strand.
TGTAATTAGTGTAACATGCTGATAGACATGTAGTTAGTGTAACATGCTGATAGACATGTAATTGGTGTAACATGTTGATAGACATGTAGATAGTGTAACATGCTGCTAGACATGTAGTTAGTGTAACATGCTGCTAGACATGTAATTAGTGTAACACGCTGCTAGACATGTAGTTAGTGTAACATGCTGCTAGACCTGTAATTAGTGTAACACTCTTCTAGACATGTAGTTAGTGTAACATGCTGCTAGACCTGTAATTAGTGTAACACTCTTCTAGACCTGTAATTAGTGTAACATGCTGCTAGACCTGTAATTAGTGTAACACTCTTCTAGACCTGTAATTAGTGTAACATGCTGCTAGACATGTAGTTAGTGTAACATGCTGCTAGACATGTAGTTAGTGTAACATGCTGCTAGACATGTAGTTAGTGTAACATTCTTCTAGACCTGTAATTAGTGTAACATGCTGCTATACATGTAGTTAGTGTAACATGCTGCTAGACCTGTAATTAGTGTAACATGCTGCTAGACCTGTAATTAGTGTAACACGCTGCTAGACATGTAATTAGTGTAACATGCTGCTAGAAATGTAGTTAGTGTAACATGCTGCTAGACCTGTAATTAGTGTAACATGCTGCTAGACATGTAGTTAGTGTGATATGCTGCTAGACATAACATGTAGTTAGTGTAACACTCTTCTAGACCTGTAATTAGTGTAACATGCTGCTAGACATGTAGTTAGTGTAACATGCTGCTAGACATGTAATTAGTGTAACATGCTGCTAGACATGTAGTTAGTGTAACATGCTGATATACATGTAGTTAGTGTAACATGCTGATATACATGTAGTTAGTGTAACATGCTGATAGACATGTAATTAGTGTAACATGCTGCTAGACATGTAGAGTGTGACAGTTTATATAACTCAACAGTCAAATACGACCACAACCCCAGAATTGCTCATGTGTGAACATGAATTAGCAGACAATATGTGATGATGTAATTCATGTGATGTCCTACTTTAACATGACTAGATATTCAGGGCTGACTGTTTCTTAACATGCCTGGGTTATTAGCGTCTTGAACTTCCTAATAGTAAAGTAGTAAGCGACTTCACCTGCTATAATGTTGACCCTGCATAATTAACATAAGACTTTGCTGTGATGACAATATCTTTAAAAACATCACAAGAATGTACACAACAAACCAACCGAGCTTCATTTTACAAACAGGAGTGTTCTTGTCCCAGATCCACATGGCTCAAACTGTGCTCGAGAGGTAAGACTGTCCCAGAGCCACATGGCTCAAAGTTTTCCCGAGAGGTAAGACTGTCCCAGAGCCACATGGCTCAAACTGTGCTCAAGAGGTAAGACTGTCCCAGAGCCACATGGCTCAAAGTGTGCGAGAGGTAAGACTGTCCCAGAGCCACATGGCTCAAAGTGTGTCCGAGGGGTAGGACTGTCCCAGATCCACATGGCTCAAAAAGTGCCCGAGAGTTAAGACTGTCCCAGAGCCACATGGCTCAAACTGTGCTCGAGAGGTAAGACTGTACCAGAGCCACATGGCTCAAAGTGTGTCCGAGAGGTAAGATTGTCCCAGAGCCACATGGCTCAAAGTGTGCGAGAGGTAAGACTGTCCCAGAGCCACATGGCTCAAAGTGTGCCCGAGAGGTAAGACTGTCCCAGAGCCACATGGCTCAAAGTGTGCCAGAGAGGTAAGACTGTCCCAGAGCCACATGGATCAAAGTGTGTCCGAGAGGTAAGATTGTCCCAGAGCCACATGGATCAAAGTGTGCGAGAGGTAAGACTGTCCCAGAGCCACATGGCTCAAAGTGTGCCCGAGAGGTAAGACTGTACCAGAGCCACATGGCTCAAAGTGTGTCCGAGAGGTAAGATTGTCCCAGAGCCACATGGCTCAAAGTGTGCGAGAGGTAAGACTGTCCCAGAGCCACATGGCTCAAAGTGTGCCCGAGAGGTAAGACTGTCCCAGAGCCACATGGCTCAAAGTGTGCTCGAGAGGTAAGACTGTACCAGAGCCACATGGTTCAAAGTGTGTCCGAGAGGTAAGATTGTCCCAGAACCACATGGCTCAAAGTGTGCCCGAGAGGTAAGACTGTCCCAGAGTCACATGGCTCAAACTGTGCTCGAGGGGTAAGACTGTCCCAGAGCAACATGGCTCAAAAAGTTCCCGAGAGTTAAGACTGTCCCAGAGCCACATGGCCAAAGTGTGCTCGAGAGGTAAAACCGTCCCAGAGCCACATGGCTCAGAGTGTGCTCGAGAGGTAAGACTATCCCAGAGCCACATGGATCAAAAAGTGCCCGAGAGTTAAGACTGTCCCAGAGCCACAAGGCTCAAAGTGTGCCCGAGAGGTAAGATTGTCCCAGAGCCACATGGCTCAAAGTGTGTCCGAGAGGTAAGACTGTCCCAGAGCCACATGGATCAAAGTGTACACGAGGGGTAAGACTGTCCCAGAGCCACATGGCTCAAAGTGTGCCCGAGAGGTAAGACTGTCCCAGATCCACATGGCTCAAAGTGTGCCCGAGAGGTAAGACTGTCCCAGAGCCACATGGCTCAAAGTGTACACGAGGGGTAAGACTGTCCCAGAGCAACATGGCTCAAAAAGTGCCCGAGAGTTAAGACTGTCCCAGAGCCACATGGCTCTAAGTGTGTCCGAGAGGTAGGACTGTCCCAGATCCACATGGCTCAAAAAGTGCCAGAGAGTTAAGACTGTCCCAGAGCCACATGGCTCAAAGTGTGTCCGAGAGGTAGGACTGTCCCAGAGCCACATGGCTCAAAGTGTGCTCGAGAGGTAAGACTGTCCCAGAGCCACATGGCTCAAAGTGTGCCCGAGAGGTAAGACTGTCCCAGAGTCACATGGCTCAAAGTGTGCTCGAGAGGTAAGACTGTCCCAGAGTCACATGGCTCAAACTGTGCTCGAGGGGTAAGACTGTCCCAGAGCCACATGGCTCAAACTGTGCTCGAGAGGTAAGACTGTCCCAGAGCCACATGGCTCAAAGTGTGTCCGAGAGGTAAGATGCACTACCCGAGCTTTATGGCACTCACTTTCAGTTTTTAAAAGGAAACATTCTTGGTTCGGTTTGTTTTGGAGGTTGTGAAACCACCTGCGACAAGCACCAGCGAGAGATAAATCAAATATCTTGCAATTTTCAACCAAAAATATGTGGCTTGTAAAATTGCTCTTGCTACGATGAGGAACCAAGACATGAGCGACATCTTGGCGGGATCTGGTGTCTACTAAACTTGACCAATGAAATCCCCGACCTTTTCCCGGATTTACCCGGATCATTTCCTAAAATTCCCGACTAAAAAAGTATGTCACTTCCTTCTAACTCCCCCCTCCCTCCACCTTCGTTTTTCTATTAATCTTTTTTAAATAATAATAATAATGATAATAATAAGTTTTAAAATTTGAACTAAAATTGTTTACTAGGAATTAAAAACATATTACATAGCTACAAACAAACAAATGACATAATTTACTGATTATTGTATTTCATATTTTGATCAAAATATCATTTTCCCGGATTTTTATTGCGATTTACCAAATTCCCGACTTATTCCCGTTTTTTCCCGATCACTTCAAATTCACGGCTAATTCCCGTTTTCCCTGATTTTCCCAGATGGTAGACACCCTGTCTATATTATTATTATTAGCACCGCGTCTTACTACCCGTTCGGGTTATACGCACTTACGCTAATGTGAAATGGTAGGGTGATTGTGAGATGAAATGAAGGACCTACAGTTTAACGTGGAATCCGAACCACGGTGGAGGCCTGGCATTCCCCACATTCACAAGATGTCTTGTCAGAGGTGAAGGAAGGGTTTGGTAATCAGATAAATCTGTGCCGGGACCGAGGATTGAACCCCGGCCGCCAGCAGAGAAGTCTGACACCTTACCCCTAGACCGCCAGGTCACCTCTGTCTATATCAATACTTGGTGAAGGAAAGTAGGCCAACAGTCGTGTTATCAGAAATATTTCTACGCCAAGATAACAAACACTGCTAAGCTAAGTTGCCTCATTTGCTACTTTCAAGCAGCTTTGTTTACAACAAACTTGATAAGTAATGTAATTAAATAATTGCTCCTAATAGTAGTTTGGGGGAGAGAGGATCTTTTGGTCAATAATACTATTGTTATGTGTTGATATCACAAGTGAACTTTCCCTGAACAACTTAACAAATATATGTTGGACCTGAGCAGAGGGAGGGAAAGTCCTTGGTTCCGAACTTTCAAACAAAGAGATGGAGAGAGTTACAAGGGGTCCAATTGAGCCAATCAACGATCAACAAACACTGCTGGGGAAATGAAACCTACCAGGGTATGAACCCCGACATTATGATGCCATTCCTAGGAGCTGACATTTACAACAGAGAACTGTTGTGATGTCGTCAATATTGACATTTGGCCCCAATAGCTAGCCAAGGTCAATCTGAGAGTCTGTCAGAACTAGACTGTGTGTACTACAGAACTAGACTGTGTGTACTACAGAACTAGACTGTGTGTACTACAGAACTAGACTGTGTGTACTACAGAACTAGACTGTGTGTACTACA
>CABFVX010005471.1:20732-36549 GCA_902151425.1 Timema shepardi
TCAGTGTTAGCTCAGTCAGTCGAGCAATGTATCAGTGTTAGCTCAGTCAGTCGAGCAATGTCTCAGTGTTAGCTCAGTCAGTCGAGCAATGTCTCAGTGTTAGCTCAGTCAGTCGAGCAATGTATCGGTGTTAGCTCAGCCAGTCGAGCAATGTCCCAGTGTTGTCTCAGTGTTAGCTCAGCCGGTCGAGCAATGTCCCAGTGTTGTCTCAGTGTTAGCTCAGTCGGTCGAGCATTGTCTCAGTAGCACAAGGAGAGTCCATGTCAAGGAACGTCAAGTGGGAACCAACCAGTCTTCCCACACCCGTCAACTGTTTGATGAACTCCAATCAGGATTGTACTCACCGCGATGATGGGCATGGTAAGCAGTCCCCAGGCAAAGAACTCCAGGAAGATGACCACCAGGGCATGGTACACGCTTGGTTCACCAATCCCCGAGGTCTGAAACAAAACACCATCTTTACTGGGCAGTTTGGCCAACACACGTGTATCTCTAGTGGCTACTCGCAGTGCGGTCATAGGATTACCGATTCTCTCCGCCTCTCATTTCAACAAACTAATACAATGTTTGTTTCTCTTGACCGACTACACATTCTAATTTGACAACAGTGTCGTTGGGGATTGTTTCAGGGCGATTGGACATGGTGAGCATGGTTGAGCGACATTTACCGGCTCTGAATCTTGACTAGGATGAGGAAGGTATTCACCGCTTCTCACCACCAACCAACGATACTTTCTACTTGTTTTATTCTCCTCTGTGGACCTAATGAGGATCCAACGGTTATGGCGAGTATCTTCTAGCGAGTCTAGCGAGTGTCTGCTTTATTTACGATACACCTCACAGTTATTAGTGTGTTCAAGGCAGTCGCCCCCATCTTAATCTTTGAGCCCCTGGCCATGCCTCGACAGTCAGGCCAAGCGTTCCTGTCTTATTTTGATTACACTGGCAGGTAAGATCAAGTTTAGAGGAAATGGAGGGATTCATTCTGCGCCTTCCTATAACCAGTGTCTGGAGGGAGTGAGACAGATGGAGGGATTCATTCTGCGCCTTCCTATAACCAGTGTCTGGAGGGAGTGAGACAGATGGAGGGATTCATTCTGCGCCTTCCTATAACCAGTGTCTGGAGGGAGTGAGACAGATGGAGGGATTCATTCTGCGCCTTCCTATAACCAGTGTCTGGAGGGAGTGAGACAGACACTGCCAGTGTTCTCTCTAAAGCCAGTGAGCCAACAGACACACCTGTGCGCGCCACACTTGTCAAATATTGACCAAGAGTAAAGTGATAAGAGATAGCTTTCTAAATGTGCCTCAAGTTAGCTAGCCTAGTTAACAGAGTTCAAGACCACAAGTGACACAAGAAGGAACCAGCTGTTGTTACTCGCATCGAGACCAGCCACTGGCGCTTGCGAGTTGTAAGAGTTACCATGTCATTGTCAGTGAGCCATTATACCAGCAAATTAGAAATAGATTATTATTACTTTTTAACATCTTTTACTACCATTTAGGTCAGATTTAGAGTAAATGTACACACATCTGTGTGGGGAGAGAGTTAAACCACTCGACCGAGATGAAACCGTGATTCCCCCTTCATCGGCAGTCTAGTCTATCACAAGAGTTACACCTTAGACCATGCAGTAAACCAACCTTTCATGTCCCAGAGAAAGAATCGACACATGAGGATACTCACACTGGAGGTCACACAGGCTAAGGTGCCAGTCTCAAACCATGGTGCCTTTTAGTTTACTCTATTAATAGCCCCAATATATCTATTTACACAAATTGTGCTTAATGCAATGCTATTAGGTCAAACTACAGACCTCTGGTTAAAGACGTGAGAACCAACAAAACAACATCTCATAACAGATGAACTTTGTTAACATAAGAAAAACAAAATGAGTGCAGGGTTTCCAGCCAGACACTATTATAACTTCCCCGAGCCACTTTCCAACTATTCTGTCAGAAGGGGGCTCCGTGTGATGGTTCCTTGGTTGCACACAAGTCCGACACCTCACCCCTAGACCGCCAGGTCACCTTTATTGTAATTGAATCCATGCACATGTGTATGACCATGACTAAACTTTGTCTAAGGATGTGTGCTAGAGGGGTGGAAAGATGACACATCGACCTTGAGAATTCCCTCAATTGTCCTGGTTGCTGCCCCCTGTATCGGAGTGAAGTGCGCACTGTGGATGTTATAAATAGCCCCTACAAAGTCAGAGGGAATTCACTGAGCCAAATGGCTTGTCCAGGCAACCTTCATACTCAAAGTTTGTCAGTTAAGAACTTATATTCGAGGGATGTTAAATGGCAGAAAAGACAACTGGGTTGAAACATTTCAAAAACTAGCATCATGTCACAGTCAAAACTCCCCAGTCTAATGTGCCCCAATTGAACATTTGACAAAAGTGAATTTCCATTAAGTGAACAATGATAGAAGATAAGCTCTGTTGTCAACATGTGTCACAGTTGGTGTGTACCTCAGTTCCGAGTCTTAATGGTTAAATGTTAGATAGTCCTCTCCCAATGAAACATAAAATAAAACAAAGGGCATTTAAAAATTACTTGGAATATCAATTAATGGTGTCGCTATAAAAATGGTGACCAACGCAAGGCCTATACTATCTAGTTGCAAATAATGGAATGGAGGGAGGGAGGGCTGAATACAGCCAATATTTACCATCTGGAGGGACAGAGACTGAATGATGGAGAGTCCGACAGTGGAGAGACAGGAGGAGGAGTGAGTCTGTCCAACTCGTGTGGAGGGAATGTGGTCAGAGAAGCCCTGGAAGGAGGTGTCAACAACAAGAGGTTACTGCTGACCAGCAAGCTGAGTTTGGAGCAGAAACTTGTACCCTCAGGAAGCTTGGAAAGAAATACTTGGAAAGCTTTGAATTATGGGGATGGAGAAGACTTGAGAAGATCAGGTGGACAGAACAAGTCCTAGGAAGAGTGGGTGGATGTTACTCTTCAGTACAAAGCCAACTGGATCGATCGGACACATCCTTAGGAGGAATTGTCTTCTGTGCGATGTCATATAAAGAAAGGAGGCAGAGGCCAGGGTGCATTGGCGGTCCAGGTTCGCTGACAAAAGGAATGGACCTGTTGTAACAAATACACTTGTATAAGTCCACTGTGTTTTTAAGGCTCTTAGCACAAGCTAGGCGTTATTTACCCCCGAGAACGCACTTTTAAAAAATTGAAAATTCCTCCTATCACACCTGATTTGGCATCACATTAATAATGAATTACTCCAGTCTGACTGGGATTAAAATTGGCAAAAATAAATGCTTTCGAAAATTTAATTATGTTTTCTTTAGCCTTATACGTCAATTAAAACAAACCAATAATTATATATTTTTAAATTATTTAGAAATAAAATTTGCAGTTACCTAATATGATTAAAAATTGAGGGAAGATAGTTAAAAGTACTTTGCTGTTTTTCCTTTTCAGTTTCGTCTACTTTCGTTCTTTTCTTCTTTACAAGAGCTTTTATCCTTATTCCTAATGCATTTCTCCCATCATCTTGTTATGCGTTGAGCAGTGCCTCAAAACCCGCAGCTCCTGGGATCCATTATATTTGGAGAAATATTCATGAATAACTTATCAAGTTGGTCAGTAACTTCTTGCATGCTAGATAGTTGTTTCTAGTCCTATGAGATGGACCGATCATGACTGCAGGAGGAGAAAGGACACGTGTGTAAAGGTTTGTTGCAGAGATCAACTATCACCTCTGTGCCCAAGCACCTTGACGTCTTTAATGCCTTCCAAAGCTGCCAATGCCGGGGACTCAATGTCTACAGAAGGGAGTGGTTTCGTTTTTGACCGTTTCTTCAAATCAATGGGTAACAAACAGTTTTATGAAAGTATTTGCTGAATACATTAAATCACATTTTATATTTCTGTTCATAAACTGCTCATATAGCTTACTTAGATCTGCTAACAAACGGTGAGGAATTTCTTCAACTGAAGTAAATGCTAGGTTCATCCTTCACAAAGTTGCAAACTCTTAGACCATACTATCATCAAATAGAGCAGCATTGACATGGCTCTCTCTAACAGCTACAAAACTTGATTGGGGAAAGTGGTGATGCTGTGAATCTTGGAAAACTTGGTTAATGTTAGTTTAGAGTATATAGTAATATGGACACTAGACTGTAGGACCTTCCCTCTCCAGTGTTGCCAAGTAGAGCATGCATTTCCCTACAGAGTCACACAATCACAAACAAACGGGAAAGTAAAGAACTATTTTTGAAACCTATTGCAGATTAATGTTAGTGTCTATTTCATCAAATATTATTTACTGTTTTACTTGCATCCATTTTATTTTCTTACTACCCGTCCGGGCTGTGACCATTTTAATTACCCTACTGTGGTAGAAATGCGTGGAAAACAACACTTGCCGCGTCCGGCAGGGATTCCAACCCCAACCTCTGTATCACCGACCAGATGAATCTGACATTAAGACAGGGTTATAAAAGCGGTATCAACACTAACGACAAAGTGAACACAATGTTCAAGTTGATGTTGATAGAAATGTTCTTTGCCCTGGTGACTATTCAGAGTACATTATAACAGCAGGCAGTAACAGAGAGAAGCCTTCCCAAGTGACCAAAGTACCAGAAGCAAGGAGGTTAGCTCCACGAGTTGAGGAAGAGTAGTACCGAGAGTTAGTCCAAAGAAGAGACAGGTTTAAGAGGATCCTTACCCTATACCAGCATGGCTTGCTCTCCTTAGGATCCTCCACTTGAACCTCTAACATTGTGTTATCGGTTCTCCCACCAGGACAGTTTGCTGCTGCATCTTCTTGTAACACATTAGCTATCCTGCACACTACAGAGGATCCTCATCTATAATTGTACAAGAACAACAAACATTAACAGACACTTGTTCCGACAAGACCCGGAGAGAGCTGTTGGCCATGTTATACCAAACAACTCGCACTTACACCCTGGCAAATTGCTGCTGCTAACAGATATGTTCCCCTGTGTTAGCTGTCCAGGGACATCCTTGAGGGTGTTCAACATTGGTGTAATAATGGAATGAAGCTAGCTCTAGTCATAAATGGCAACAGGCAGCAGTTAACAGGAATACCAGCCCCTTTAAATCAATATCGTGAACATTGTTGTTGGAACTATCGATAACCAACATTCAGCATCCAAACCATACAGCACCTGACCTCTCTTGGATGAAAACCAAACTAAGGCAGATAGCCGGCTAGTATTCTAAGGGTTAATTTTACAAATATTCTAATTATTATTATGTGAACTTTAAAAGAAGTCTCAAGATATCTTTGCTCATTAGCCTGGTCAGTAGAAAGGAGGATAGCAATATTATTAGAATAGTGCAGTTGGTCATAATATCAAAAAAATATTTACCAACCATACACAATAGTAGCCTGCAGTCTTCAAAAAGTAACTAAAATAACAATCCCCTCACAACCCCTCATTGTGAATATTGTATTTGTAGTTATTTTAAAAACAATTTACTCGGTTATTGTATTGTGCCAACTTTAGACACGCAAATTACTACTAGCAATTTTATTATATTTTAAACAATGTTACCACATTTTACTAACACAAAGCAAGAATATCACCTTCTCTATTGTTTATATATATATGCGGCTGGTCGGGAGAGGGCCCTGAATAAAGATCTATCACTAATCTAAGATATCCAGATACGTATCTGAGCTTGTCATCAGATGTACAGTATGCTTGGTCAAGATAAAGTTGTTACCATTATTGGTGAGTCAACAAGATAGGAATGTCACCACTCTCCGAAGGAATACTTTTGTTTTTTGTAAAGTTGACAACACTGGTACTCCAATCACCAAATTGATTGCAACACATTTCAATCTTTTTAAAACCAACAATCACACCGTCAGTTTGCGAAGAAGGCTGGCATTGACGGCTACAGACACACTGTCAGTTTGTTAAGAAGGCTGGCAATGACGGCTACAGACACAACTGTCAGTTTGTTAAGAAGGCTGGCAATGACGGCTACAGACACAACTGTCAGTTTGTGAAGAAGGCTGGCATTGACGGCTACAGACACACTGTCAGTTTGTTAAGAAGGCTGGCAATGACGGCTACAGACACAACTGTCAGTTTGTGAAGAAGGCTGGCATTGACGGCTACAGACACACTGTCAGTTTGTTAAGAAGGCTGGCAATGACGGCTACAGACACAACTGTCAGTTTGTGAAGAAGGCTGGCATTGACGGCTACAGACACACTGTCAGTTTGTTAAGAAGGCTGGCAATGACGGCTACAGACACAACTGTCAGTTTGTGAAGAAGGCTGGCATTGACGGCCAGACACAACCATCAGTATGTGAAGAAGGCTGACATTGACGGCCAGACACAACCATCAGTATGTGAAGAAGGCTGGCAATGACGGCCACAGACACAGCTGTCAGTTTGTTAAGAAGGCTGGCATTGACGGCCACAGACACAACCATCAGTATGTGAAGTCTCAGCTCTCAGCTCCGTACAAGTGCCAGCGCAGATATTAGCCAGTGTTGGACCGAAATAGCCACTTACTATCAACAAGAACACGGCGACTCGACACAGGGCTACCAACACTTGCTATGAGACAGGAGTAACAAATTAGGAAGCAGTCAAACTTCTAGGGGGGAGAAAACTTATTTTTACAAGAATAAATTTAGTAATCTGTGTGAATATTAACAAGAGGTCCTAGAAAACCTTGTCAAAAATTAGATCTCTGAAAGAGTTAACATTCTTTTTAAATGACACCATTTTGGTATCAAGAGATAGTACAATAATAGTACGATTGTTAATAGTAAAAAGGGTTATATGTGCTTGGGACTACACTACCTTGTGAGTAGACACAAGTTGGTTGTAGTAGCTCAACATGGCCAATATACACCACAGTTGTGGGGACGGGAGCATTCTAGGTTGCATTGACAAGTGTATTTAGATATAACTTCACAAGGCTAAACCAGCCTCCAATCCGGAGCATTTGACTGCACCTCTTTATTTATGATGGTCTGGTGTATCTGGGTTCAGACCCTGGTCAGCCCTATTAAGGGTGGGTTCCCTATAACCAAATGTGGGCACATTTCCTCTTACTTTCTCCTCATTCTATTAGCGTGTGCATGTAAAACTAAACGAGTTCTAAAACATGGGCAGAAAAATAATAATTCACCTTTAACACGACGATAGTCTTGAACTTACAACCCCCCAGGTGGTCATACCCTGGCTACTTCCGGTACTGGTACTTAGCGGCGTCCCTAGATCAACCATCACTGGCACTCTCTGGCTCACTTTGTGTCTACCAAGTTCTTGTTTAGACTGAACACAACAAGTTTGTACAGAGATAACTAATCTCCCCCCTCCCCCAAAACACCCCTTCCTCGGCCCACAGACCCATCACTGACCACCTTCAAGACAAAGTCCAAAGATCGCACCACCAGGAACAAAGTTCTATCTTAGCCCAATCGTGTTCACTAGGAGTGGACGCTCAACTCAACGTTCAAAATGACTCACTTGCAGAATTATTATTATTAGCACCGCGTCTTACTACCCGTTCGGGTTATACGCACTTACGCTAATGTGTAATGGTAGGGTGATTGTGAGATGAAATGGAGGACCTACAGTTTAACGTGGGATCCGAACCACGATGGAGGCCTGGCATTCCCCACATTCACAAGATGTCTTGTCAGAGGTGAAGGAAGGGTTTGGTAATCAGATAAATCTGTGCTGGGACCGGGAATTGAACCCCGGCCGCCAGCATAGAAGTCTGACATCTTACCCCTAGACCGCCAGGTCACCCCACTTGCAGAAAAAACAATAGTACCCATGTGTACCCCTTGTGTTCGGTTGAATAACCAGGAAACACTTCTTTGGTTCTCAAAGTCTCTAAACGGTTAAAAGAGTACCATAGGTTATTTACAAGGAGTCCTACCTGAAACTATATACACACACAACAACTGAAAACTGTTCTTAACCTAAAGCAGCCACACTACACACGGAACTGTTCCGACTCGAAGCGAGTCACAAGGTCGGGAGAAGAGAAGAGGCCCCCCTGCGGGCAAACAACTCACCAGTGAAGGAACAGGTTTAGATTCAAGGGCAACCCGGCATTCCAAGCGTGAGGGACCTCCAGTTGTGCATGTGTCCACTAATTGGCATTAACAACCAAGACGGAGGTTATAGATATCGGATAGCTCGAGACTGGAGGAGGTTCGCAGTTTCAACGGCCCTGGGGCTTGTAACATACTATACTGTCACCTTGCTGGTAAACTCTAGGGAGAGGAGAGGTGTCTTCTCACTAGTAGGTAATAATAATAATAATAATATTTAGCACCGCGTCTTACGACCCATTCGGGTTATACGCTACTAACTACTATAATGGATTGGGAATTGGGAAGGTTGAGTTAGAGGAAGTGAACCCGCATTTGCGTGGAGGGAGAGTGGAAAACCATTTAGGGGAAAAACAACCCCCAGTTCACCTGACCGAGATTCGAACCTCGATCTCCCCGACCTCAGCGGTCGAGCTTCAACATGACAAGCGCGTTAGACCGACTACGCCACCGAGGCGGGTCACTAGTAGGTGCGGGGGTAGGTCAGCAACAACAGTCTGGAAGGGATCCATACACAAAGTGCGCCCCAAACCACTGATGTAGTGTGAGCAAATAGCCCGACACTGTGCTATTAATAAAAGACAAGTGGCCACTTTATCCGTACGAGCGCGTTGAACCGTGCCTACAGCTCTTGTCATGGCCGATAACGTGACGTGAGAGGTCATCCCTGCCCGTCTGGGAATTGAACCAAGTACCTTTACCCAACAAACTTGGTTTTGTAGTTTTTAAGCAGCACACAACACCTTAGGCTGACCTCAAGGTCAGGTACTTTGATCAAAATATTAAAACATGTTTGGAAACAAAAGGAAATTGAATTCAAAGAAGACTTTGTTGTGAGGGTGAAAAACTCTGGTGACAGCCATTACTGGATATGGCTCGGAAGAACCCAGGATCCTTAGCTTCGTGTGACAATGTTCTACAGTGTCCTCTACTCGGGGAGCACACACCTCGGTGGCCAAATGGTTTAAGGTGTCAAGTTCACAACAGACTAGATCGCCGAGGACTAGGATATCAGGCTTTGAATACGGGTTGAGTGTAGTGAGGATGATTTTACACTCTCCCTCCATGCAAATGTGGTCACATTTCCTTAAAATCCAACAGTTTGTGATTGTGTTAACTGTTTTTTTAGTTTCTTGTTTTTATCATTGATATTCAGCCACAATATAATCTTGTATCGTATATCAGGTACCTATGGCTATATAACCTGACTATACACACAAGTTGTCTCACTGTCCAGTGATCGTGTATCTGCTTGTCGGACACTCGATACCCCCAGAGCTACCCCCGCTTGTCTGAAGGAATGTCATCTAATACGGGTGTCTTAATGAGCTCTACGTCGTCTTGTGTGTGTTAATAAGGGAACATTACTTCAACAGATGTAGCCTAGTAACACAACAATCGGGGGTGTTTAACACACAATCTACAACATACACAACATCCACAGTTAATAGGGGAACACCACATTTCACCACAATACATTATCAGCCATGCCAGAAATTGAACCCAGAACCCTTAGCTCAGGAGGGACCCACTCTCGACTAATCTAATATGTTGAACAAATACCAATTAATGTCTTGAATTGAAAAAAAAAAGAATAAAATGTTGTAGTACATTATTATTATTATTATTATCAGCACCGCGTCTTACTACCCGTTCGGGTTATACGCACTTACGCTAATGTGTAATGGTAGGGTGATTGTGAGATGAAATGGAGGACCTACAGTTTAACGTGGAATCCGAACCACGGTGGAGGCCTGGCATTCCCCACACTCACAAGATGTCTGTTGTAGTAGAAAAATGTAAAGGGACTTTAGTAAACACAATAAAAGAAGTGTTTGGTAGCTTCTAGAACTACACTAATGGGTTTACATGTCAGTTTTATGGATCTTATCAATACTATGATGTTTGGTTTATTAGTAACGGTATAAAATAGTGAACACAATATATTTATTTTTTTCTAAGACATCCTTTCAACGGTATTTTTGTAGTTGTACTAGAGATTTATTGAACGATTTATATTCCATATTCGCATATGGCTGACAATAACTGAAGATGTGCTAAGATTAGATTTGTCACCGTTTTATAGCAATAATATGAATATTGGACAGTTGTTTGGTCAACTTATTCACCATCCAATCAAATTATGTCCAAGCGTGTAATGCTATTTCAATAAAGCCAATGGATGTTGAGACATAAACAATACCAATAAATCGGTAAACAAAGAAACAAGATTTATAGTAAAGGTCAATTTGTTGGATCATTAGTTGAATAAAACTTTGATATATGTCAGCTACGTCTTAACATAACATCCTCACTAGACGGATTGTTAAAGCGAGGGTGACATCATCACTTTAAACGTAGTAAACGGATGAGTAGTCGGCCGATTCTCGGAACACAAAGTTGGTGCAGTAAGGCTTACCGCAGTTTTGGGCTTTGACAAAAACAAGGACATTTTCAAATAACTGCAAAATTCTTACCGTCATCACACCATCCTTCAGTATTGTCTTTCTGCTTCGTATAATCATTCCTACCACTTTCTTAGATACTTTAGTTGGCATATTCACTAAGTCCAAACAGTATTCGATGGTAAATTACTAACACTTCACAACTATTATACGATCCCATAACACCTTCGCCATGTTGGCTGTTTTAATCCGTAAGCGGTGATGAGCGGTGAATTCGTTGATGGTAAAGAGAAAGGAAAACACGGAGTTCGCGAGGCGCGGCATTTTAGCGAAGCTCGGAAATATCCATAGAGGAAAATTGCAAACCCCCTCGAGGGAGATGTTTTATGATCTTTGCTATTGTGACGTCACCACAATGAGTTGGTGAACGCTTCCACCGGAAGTTAGAGGATGTGATGTTTACTGACGTACACCAATGACATTTCGCCATCTGGTCTCTTCACTTGAATGACAACTCAACGTGGATAAATAAATTAATACTCCAAGTTTTCGGTAGAAGGAGATCAAAACGGAACTGTGATAGTGATCAGGTAAGTGTGATATTTACGATCCGTATTATTAGAGATGTATCGTTGATTTCAATAATATGAATATATTTATTTTACTAAAATATCTCTTTGAAAATCACATTGTTATGTATGAAGATATATTTAAATTTTAGTATTACAATAATATATATTTAAAGAACGATATTTCCCTTTATGAAAATTAATTTAAATATATTATTAATTATGAACATTTGATATTCTTGATTCATTTTATATATTATCAAGTTTGATTGAATGATCCTTTAGAGAAATAAATCATCTTTAAAATGGTTCACTTCCACCCTCTAACTTATTTGAGGTTAAGTAACTGTAAAATAATCTTTTTATGACGATACTAACATTGTATGTTATTCTTTGTCGCAGGTCAAGAAGAGTCAGCCACTGGGTCAAATAATCTCCAACACAAAATGAAGCCTTGCTCACCACATCTCTTACCAGTAACGGTAGTCGTAGCAACTCTGTTCCTTGGTACTGTTTTATCTCTAAAGAAGGAAGATTGTGAAGGTAAGAGACATGAAGTGACTTGTTTGGGTTGGAATCCTTGCTGGAGAGTTAAACAAATAAAATATTTGTTGTGTACTTGCTTGGCTTTGAGTGTTGGGGATGTAGCCTAGGCCGCTAGTCCCAGGTGCCAACAACCCGGGCTATTGTTTCTGTTCTGTGTTTCAGTGTGTATAACCGTGGTCGAGAGGTTCAGTAATTCGTTGTCTCCGGAAGTCAAGTCCGACACGAAGAAGATTGAGAACGCTTTCAGAGATTTCTGTAAAGCACTGAAGAATAAAGAAAACAGATTTGTAAGTTCATAAAACATTTCCTTTTGTCTTTTTGTAACCAGACCGGGCACTTGGACACGTCTAGATGTGAGCTGTACAGTGTACAAACAAATGACGTGGAAATATAAACATTTAGAGCTGGTACCTCTCCTTTAACTTTATTGCATTAAGTTAAGTTAATCATATAAATGTCCGATAAGTCACTATTATTTGCCAACGTTTGTGTGGCGGCCATGTTATCGTGGTCAGACCTGCTCGCCCACAGCCATGTCATTCGATATCTCGTAACTTTACACAACTTTGTGTTGTCAATCTATCACATATTATTGCGTCTCTTGCTGGAGGTCCGGGGTTCAATCCCCGGTCCCGGCACAGATTTATCTGATTACCAAACCCTTCCTTCACCTCTGACAAGACATCTTATTCATCTCACAATCACCCTACCATTACACATTAGCGTAAGTGCGTATAACCAGAACGGGTAGTAAGACGCGGTGCTAATAGTAATAATAATTTAGTTTTATCAATTTCCTTTATTATAAAATTATCTATCCATTGCGCCACCTTATTTTTAAACATACAAAAAGCATTTCTGTAGTTATTGAAATGTTTTATTGTTATTTTTTTGTTGTGTTGGCAGTGCTACTACCTGGGAGGTATGGAGGATTCTGCCACCGGGATCTTGGGGGAGCTCTCCAAACCGTTGTCGTGGTCTCTGCCGGCTGACAAGATCTGCGAGAAGCTCAAGAAGATGGACAACCAGATCTGCGACCTGAGATACGGTAACTAGCGCAGTCCCTCCCCAGATCTGCGACCTGAGATACGGTAACTAGCGCAGTCCCTCCACCAGATCTGCGACCTGAGATACGGTAACTAGCGCAATCCCTTCCCAGATCTGCGACCTGAGATACGGTAACTAGCGCAGTCCCTCCCCAGATCTGCGACCCGAGATACAGTAATTAGCGCAACACAACCTGCTGTGGTCGAGTTGGATGTGAGAAATAATACCAAACCTCTGAGCTATTTAATTTCATACTGCGCCCAGATATTTATACAGTGGGTCTGAAACACCCTTGGGTTCTTGAGTTGATTCATGACATTATCATTTGTTTTATGTAGGTCAGTCAACACAGCTAACATTACACACTACTACATTATTATTAATCTATCAAAAGTGACAGCTAAAGATCACTTGACTTGACGTATTCATCGTGAAAGTAGATCTTGTAGCTTCTTGCTGTGAAAACTGGACTATGTTTTATCCCAACAAAATTTAAAACTATAATTTTTCCCCGCAGCTTAACGAGTAAGCTTCTTCAGAACAAAGTCAAAGTTTTCACCGCTGCGCATGCCCCTGTTAAAAACACAAATTAGGCAAATCTACGTTGTTTTTACAAAGCTGTGGAATCTCGAGCTAACCAGGGACTCTGGCCATGTGTTCCAGACAAGACCATCGACCTGAAGACGGTGGAGCTGAAGAAACTGAAAGTCCGTGACCTCCGCAAGATTCTCAACGACTGGGACGAGGTCTGTGAGGGTTGCATCGAGAAGACAGACTTCATTAAGAGGATAGAGGAGTTAAAACCGTTGTACGTGCGAGAGGAGCTCTGAGCATCGACTGACGCTGACGTTATTTATTACTTGAACCAGTGTGTCGGGATCATGGCGAGGCAAGATTCTGATGTTAGTTAAGTTATTGCATCATCAAATTGTAAATAAAGATCATTTTTAGAATATTTCTTTTGATTATAGGGCATCACATTTTGTTAAATTTGTTTATTTTTCTACATTTTCAACATAAATGTGTGAAGTTCACATAACCATGTCATTGTACAGGTATCACTCAATATTCACACATCCAGGTGTACCGACAGATTAATTGTTAAATTAAAACTTTGAACTAAATAATTAGTAACATCCGGCCAAACACGATAAAATTGTTTTTAACAGAGACGATAAGATTCCTATTTTTATCGATTGAGATAGATTACATTTTAGTCTCAATTATCTGATTTTTGACCTTCAACATTTTCAATTAAAATCTCTTATTTGCTATCATGCATCTAAATTCTAACCTCACGTTAAAAATGTTGTTTATTATAGCAATGTTTTACTATCGGGAGTTCACGACAACGTTTACAAGTTGCCAAGATCTGAAAGATAAGAACTCTGGTATCGAGAATTGTAATATTAAGTCGATTCTAGATTATTTTGATACCCTTGAGTCATATTTGTTTATTTGTTAACAAAGGATAAAGGGGTCGAACTAAACATTGAGCCGATGGAAGGGTTGGCCCTGCTCAAACCACTCACTCATTTCTATACAAACAGTAACAACCGTTCTGCCGTAGTGGGAGGCCTTGCCCTTTTCAATGTCTAATATGAGCTATTTTATTATATTTGGAAGACGAATACAAAATAAAAGGTAACAAACACATATTTTACGATGAAAAGAACACAGTTCATCATTTAGTAATTTCCTTTGTGTGTTTACTCTAAGTTGCGTTTCACATTCCTCTTGGGGGGTTCTGATAGAATGAAACCTAGGTCACGGATTGGGTGTCAGCAGTGAAAAGTGTGAACCATTTATTGCGTTTGTTCCTTCTCTTTTACAAATATAACAAGAATCAACCGGACACACCTGAAGTACTACTGTCTCTAGTGCCAGTATGGACTATGTGACATTGCACCAAACACACACACATACCATCATCCAATAACCCAACTGTTTTTAGGAGTTTTGGTTGTTTGTCGATGGTTGCTCTGCCCCCAAGACTTCCCAGGGGTCTTAACCCACAGTTTGAGAACCTGTGAAATAAACTAACATCCTGCGGCCCTTTGTTTGGTCTTTGTAGAAGTGTCGGTGAATTTATTCAACAGGGATATAAAGTTAGTTAATATAATTTCTGTGAGTCGTAATAAAATATTTTTTGATGTTACAGTATTTGAGGCTATAATATTGTACTTGTTTTTTAAATAAATTGCAAAATATATACTAGTTTGGATATTTTATTTCACTCATGAAACCTAATAGAACTGGACCCCCTGTTTCAAGATGTAATGGCCGACTTCTTGCGAGCCTTGGTAAGGAGGCAATATAATGGATGTGTTGTAGAAACTCTGTAGCTGTGTAATGTGCTTACATATGTAGGTTTACGTATGTTATCACTTTGTTACATACATGGCCTACCTAATGAGTTCAATTCTCTTTTTTATCAAGAGTTAATCTTGCAATATTGGTTGTCTTAAGCGCCTGAATTTAACTATTCATATTAAACCTATTTACAGAAAATATTAAAACATATAACTCAAATAAACATTATCCTAAAATAGCCCGACATAATATTGTTATAAACACACGCCACACACATCCTCAAGATGCAGGAGCACGCAGGACGACTGACGACTATTGCTGGTTCACGCTACACACATTTCACAAGATTTCAAAAGAAGAAGAAGAATTAGCACCGCATCTTACTACCCGTTCGGGTTATACGCTTTAAGTACTAATTACTCTAATGGATTAGGAATTGTGAAGGTTGAATTAGAGGAAGTGAACCCGCATTTGTGTGAAGGGAGAGTGGAAAACCATTTAGGAAAAACCACCCACAGTTCACCCGACCGAGATTCGAACCTCGATCTCCCCGTTCTCAGCAGTCAAGCTCAACACGACTAGCGTGTTAGCCAACCACGCCATCGAGGCGGGTCAAAAGAAGAATAAGCCATGCTAGCTAGCTATAGCAGGGTGGGGACAACGGGTCAAGGGGAGGGAAGGTTTGGTTTCACAATGTCAGGCGATGACCGTCATTTTAAAAACATTGCCTGCTATTAATTAAACCAAAAACATATTTTTCTTGAAACTATTATGGCAAGATAAAATTGTTGTGAGAGTGTGAATAACTTTAAAAGGGAACTGGGGTGAGGGGGGGGGG
>CABFVX010005471.1:37104-50537 GCA_902151425.1 Timema shepardi
GGGGAGGTTCATTGGTCAAGTTGAGTAGACACCGTGGCTAGCAGCATTCCCTTGTTTGTTACACTATGGTTGAATATTGAAACCATACATACCCTTCACACTTGCACGGGAATGTAATTAACACACTACCTAATATATTAATTACAGCTTATTATAAAGTAATATGTAGAGGTCAGTGGAAGGAGTACATATCACGTAAATTTTACCCCAGAACCAACACATTACGTTTTACCAGAATAAGTTTGGTTAGTGGTACATTTAATGTCCTGAAGACACGTGGTACGTGTTTAACAAAATGCTGCTCCAGGGTCTGTAGCGCTTGCGAGTTAACCACCAACCCTGTCAACTAGTGTGTGTTGTATATCACCCTTCCCCTCTGGGGGTACATTCAGTAGAACCATCATCCACCTGTGTCAGTCTAGTATCATTTCATTACATACCTACTAAAGTCAGAAACAATATGCGATTTTGCACAAGTGTATTTCAGTCAGAATTACTGATTAGATTACCAAAATGTGTTCATTATTTTAGATCAAATCTTTTGACTTTACAGGCCATTCATTTCTTGATCTATCAACCATTAATTGATAATTAGTCTAAGGGTAAGGTGTCAGACTTCTATGCTGGCGGCCGGGGTTCAATCCTCGGTCCCGGCACAGATTTATCTGATTACCAAACCATACCATTACACATTAGCGTAAGTGCGTATAACCCGGACGGGTAGTAAGACGCGGTGCTAATAATAATAATAATAATAATAATAATTGATAATTAAAGTGACCTTGAATTGAACATAAACTGTCCTCGATAAAAGGCGATGAGATACGTTTGCTTTATTATGATAGTGCAGGGTCAACAAAATATAAATTTGGGGTATTTAACATGCACGTGACATACAAACTAACTTAATTCTAGACCAACACCCAGGCTCCAGAACGTTATTTTATCGCTGTGAACGCAGAATTCTTAAATTCACCCAATGAGATGTTCTTTGATGCCAGTAATCAAACCCAGGCCCCACAGCTCAGTTGACACAGCACAGGTTACTGACAGAGCTGACGTACAGGTTACTGACAGAGCTGACGTACAGGTTACCAACAGAGCCAAGTCAAACCTTAGTTTTTGTTCTTGCCCTGACTAATACTACCAGCATCGAAAAAACACCCCAATTTTCATAGGAACAAACTTTTAGAAAATATTATTTATTTGATAGTTATTGATAATATCCATCAAAAGTGGCAGTTGAAGATAATATGACTTGGCGTATGAACACATGAAAGTAGATTTAGTGACATTCCTAGCTGTCTTTCTATGAAAATTGGGATGTTACTTCCAGTTGATGAAAACCAATTTTTAAACCGGAGCTTTATTTCCGACCAAATGGTACAACCAAAACACATCTTAGAACAATATTCTACTTTCTCATATAATTACTCGTTTATTACCATCAAACAACTAATTATGAAGA
This sequence comes from Timema shepardi, assembly GCA_902151425.1. NCBI lineage: Eukaryota > Metazoa > Arthropoda > Insecta > Phasmatodea > Timematidae > Timema > Timema shepardi. Next base: position 38,573 of record CABFVX010005471.1, read on the forward strand.
CCTATAAATACAAAGTTCAACAAAAATACGTTTACCATTTATTAACAAACTGAATATTAAAAGTTATTTTAATCAGGCGGGCTCCATGATGAAATCTCACAAGATAATCCATATAATGAAGTTCTACTTTATAAAACACGACTAGTGGAAGGCATTGGGTTGCGGGGGTAACATCCCGCACTTCACAGATTCCCCACGAGGATGCCCTTCGTTGGGGGCCACATCGCGACCAAGTCTCCATGAGCAGACCTCGGCAGCCAAAGCTTGTACGCAGCCAAGAGGTAAGAAGGATCCGTCTCCCACTCCGCCAGCAACATACTCCTGGAGTTCACTCCTCGGTCCACCAACTCCTTCAACAGAGCCTTTGTCCTCACCTGCAAGTTTGTCCAACTGTTGGTCATACTCTCTGGTGCGGACAACAGAAGGTGGCGGAACCTGGACAACTCTGGGCACACCGACCCGTCTAGCAGGAACCGTGCCAACCATTTGAACGCTTGTGCCCCAGCGGGGAACTCTACCTCCATCAGGGGCAGTCTCCACGCTTGCCGCCCAAACGTCCCGGAGAAGAAACAGAACATCTTGCCGCTCTTTGCGGAGTAATACGGACACGGCTCCTTCAAGGGTTCCGACATTGAGCAGAGAGATGGAGCCAGACGTGGCAGATACTCTGGTTCTATCCTGGTCACCCCTCGCATGTACAACTTGTTGGTCTCGTAGACCTCCTGATACACCACCCAGTCTGGAGGGTCCTTGAACAGCACCGACGCTCGGTGTAGATACACCAGCTCTTCCATCCCCTCGCACCGGTAGACGCGCTTACCCTTGAACTGGTCGCTGTCTTCGGCTCCAGAGGTGTCTATCTTACGAGCCACATGATCGGGGAAACCGGAGAGGATAATTTGCCGCAGCAAGATGGAGACCTCGGAGCCTGGCGGCTTCATTTGGGGGTCTACACACAGCTCAAGAGACGGAACGGAGAGGTTAAGTTCTGCGGTCAGCTGGAGCCGCAATCGTCGCACCTCGAGCACTGCCTTATGGCGCAATCTGTTGGCATCGCAGAACCTCTCCAAATCCCCGGTGCTAGCCGCGCGCTCCGCGGCCAAAACGGCTGAAATCAGGACCATTACGTCCCCCAAGTCTATCGAGCCTGGCTCGTGACTTGCCCATTTTCTCCTGATCAGTGCCCATCTTTTGGAGTCCACAGAGGGCTCTCCGGAAACTGGTTCCTCGAGTAGTACCTCTGGCACAGACAGTGCTGCCACCATCAACACAGTGTAGGAAAGAACCTCTAGACCCCTCTGACTGCTGATGGTGAGCATCTTGGCAAACCTCGGCGCTACGGGGAAGGCAGCCATGCTACGACCTAACGGGGTCACCTTCGCAGTGAACTCTTCACAATCAGATTTGGGTTTATCCAGAGCTCCGAGAAGCGTCAATCTCCTCTCGGCAGTTATCAACTGGTCGACGTTGAGCGGAGAAGGAAACGGGAAATTGACCACCTTCGTGATATGCATCACCTTCATCTGCAAGACAAGATCGTCAACCGGTTTGCGCTGAATGTCCGGTACAGAGAACTCGTCAAAATGGTTNGCAGAGGAGAAGAGCCGGTAGCAGTGTCCTGGCCCGGTACGACCGGCACGACCCGCCCTCTGGTTGGCTGCGGCCTTGCTGGTCCATGTCACCGCGAAGGTGGACACCCCTGTGAGCCTGTCATAGAGCCTGGTCTTGACCCGACCCGTGTCCACCACGTACTTGATGTCAGGGATGGTGAGAGAGGTTTCCGCGATATTGGTGGCCACCACACACAGCCGAGCGGACGGGGTTTGGAAAACTCTGGCTTGCTGGCGAGAGGACAGTTGCGAGTATAGGGGCAGCACCCACAGAGGCTCACGGGACGAGAGACCCCCCAGCATTCCGTAGTCATCCTCGTCTTCCAACATGTCCTCGTCCTCCCCGAGGACATCTGGCTCCCAGTCTACCTCGTTCGGAACGACAACGTAATCATCCAAGTTTATCTCTGGGGGAGACTTTTTGGCCCGTTTCGTCCTCTGTGATTTTTTCACCGCTTTCTTCATCAGATCCATCAACTCCTCTTCGTCGTCATCATCCGAACTACCCTCTTTGGCGTCATCCACCTTATCATTGTCATCCCTTCCTTCAGTGTGACTCGTAGATACATCCGTGATCCTCTTAGAGCTCGCCCGTTTCAGAGGAAATGCTCTTCTCAGTTTCCTCACCAGGCTGTTCACCTCCCTTTGTCCCGTGACGAAAACGAGGATCCCTCCTGGGGGATTCTCCGAGTGTATCTTACACGTCTTCCTGTAGGCCTCTGACAAGTAATCTTGAGGCGTGCGCTTGGCAAAGTGAAGTGTCACCGGGAACTGTCTGGTCTCTACCCTCAGGGCCGGTGGGGGGTCCCTGAAGAGACGCTTGTTCTCGGTGAAGTCTCTCTCCCGCAGAGTGGCCGACATGATGATGAGCTTCAGTGGGTCGCCTTGCTTGTCCCGCTGTCGGACAATGCGAGACAGGAGCCCGATCAGGATATCGGTGGAGGCACTTCTCTCGTGGGCCTCATCCAGTATCACAACAGAGTACCTCGTCAAGAGGAAGTCACTCTGGACCTCCTTCAAGAGGACACCATCTGTCATGAACTTTATCTTGGTGTCAGCCGTCGTGTTGCCCTCGAAACGGATGAGATACGACACCTCTCGGGACGTCAGACCCATCTCCTCGGCTACTCGCTTGGACATGGAGATGGCGGCCACCCTCCTTGGCTCCGTCACGGCGATCATCTTACCCCCAGTGGCGTAGCCCGCCTCGTACAGGAACTGTGGCACCTGGGTGGTCTTTCCGCTTCCGGTCTCCCCGGAAAGAACCACTACCGGGTGTTCCTGTATGGCCTCCATGATAACTTGCTCCTCCGCCAAGATGGGCAGCTTCATACGGGCCTCTTGGACCCCCGATGGGCGAGACACGGGCACAAATACCACCGGCTTGCTCACCACAGGTTTTGGTTTGTTGGTCTCATCTTGACAACTTTCTTTACGGTCAACTTGTGAATCTTTGACGGTCGTTACATCATGCAGATGCTCATTATTAGCTTCATCATCCTTCTCTAGAACGTCCGAAGGTTTGTCTTGAGTCTTATTAGTCCGGCCTGAGGCTTCGTCTCCAGAAGAGCTCTCGATATTCGAACCCCCCTCTTCTTCAGAGTCACTCCCATCACTTTCATCAAAATTGACTACACTTGGATCTAGCGTATTCCCCTGTTGTACCAGCAACCTGCGTAGCTTGTTACTGCCTTTGATACTGCTGAGTTTGCTTTCCTCTTGGTCCTCGGCAGAGTCCAGGTTGGAAGGGTGCTTCCTTTTCTTCGGCAAACCTCCTTGCCTTATACCCTTCAGACCCTTGGATTGGAGGTGCGCGATCGAGTTCAGTTGTTCGACTACGCTCGCAGACACACTGTTGTCGGAAATCTTCCCCAACAGCGCCGCTCTGTTCTCCTTCTTCCTCTTCTTGTCGACTATCTTCTCCAGATGTTTCCTCTGTTTCTTCGACAGAATCCGTGTCACGTTGGCGACTTTCTTCACTTTGACCGTCTTCCTCTTCTTTGAGGGTATCGCAAGAAGGTTGCTTTCGTCGTGGTTGTTGGTCGAGGAATAGTGAGGGTCGATTTTGATCTTTGTCGTGGCCGAGTTGTCCACTTTTGTCTGGACGACCTGTCTTGCCTTCCAGTTGTATCCCTTCTTCCTGTCGTTCATTGCGAACTCGGAGGGGGTGACTATGAACAACACTGGGTTACTATTTAAAGATAATAGTTCACAGATAAGTTTAAATAATCATCACTATGCAAGTACTTTTAAACACTCAAAAAACTTATTAACAAAAAATAAAGTATATAAAATTGTTCAGCTGACCAAGAACTCTCGGAAGTATTGTTTCCACTTGTACTACTTATTTGAAATAGATCTAGAATGTGAATATGTCGAGCTTCCTCGGCACCCTTGCCTGAGGATAACGTATCAAACGAGGAACGTCAGCATCACTTCCGTTCGAAGATGAAACCTTTGCTCTGCAAGTCCTCCTTGGCTTGGATAATTTGCTGGAACGGAACAAAACATATGAACATTGAAACAACATGGAGGAAACTAAACCATTTTAAAACATATCTCGGTTCATGTGCCTCCAAAATTCAGGTTCACGGTTGTGATATTATTAAATTGTGAGTATTGATCTTTTGATTGGCTGCGAGATCCTCCATTTTGTGGTATTTGAAAGCTTAGAATGGAGGTATTGAGTTTGACATCCTTGGTCCACTTTGAGTGTAAGGTCGCTTTAGCCATTGGTTAAGTGGGAGCTGATTGCAACTGAACCATCGTCTACACTCACTTCCTGGAGGTTGAGGAATAACTCTGGTATAGAGCTTGTTAGGGTGCTACGAGGGGACATAGAGTGTGTTGTTAGGGTGCTACGAGGGGACAGAGTGTTGTTAGGGTGCTACGAGGGGACATAGAGTGTGTTGTTAGGGTGCTACGAGGGGACAGAGTGTTGTTAGGGTGCTACGAGGGGACAGAGTGTTGTTAGGGTGCTACGAGGGGACACAGTGTGTGTTGTTAGGGTGTTACGAGGGGACAGAGTGTTGTTAGGGTGCTACGAGGGGACACAGTGTGTGTTGTTAGGGTGCTAAGAGGGGGCATAGAGTGTGTTGTTAGGGTGCTACGAGGGGACATAGTGTGTTGTTAGGGTGCTACGAGGGGACATAGAGTTTGTTGTTAGGGTGCTACGAGGGGACATAGAGTTTGTTGTTAGGGTGCTACGAGGGGACATAGTGTGTTGTTAGGGTGCTAGGAGGGGACATAGAGTGTTGTTAAGGGTGCTACGAGGGGACAGAGAGTGTGTTGTTAGGGTGCTACGAGGGGACTGAGAGTGAGTTGTTAGGGTGCTACGAGGAGACAGTGTGTTGTTAGGGTGCTACGAGGGGACATAGAGTGTGTTGTAAGGGTGCTACGAGGAGACATAGTGTGTTGTTAGGGTGCTACGAGGAGACATAGTGTGTTGTTAGGGTGCTAAGAGGGGACATAGAGTGTGTTGTTAGGGTGCTACGAAGGAGACATAGTGTGTTGTTAGGGTGCTAAGAGGGGACATAGAGTGTGTTGTTAGGGTGCTAAGAGGAGACATAGTGTGTTGTTAGGGTGCTACGAGGGGACAGAGAGTGTGCTGTTAGGGTGTATCCTCACCTGTTGAAGCTCCTTGGCTGCATCCTCACAGTCATTGAACGTGAACACCCTCCACAGTATAACGGTCGCAGCGTACAACTACGCACACACAAGAGGGGAAATAAACAGCCGTATTACAACTGTAATCCCCTGGAGACCTTCATTAATTGGCCCACTTTAACCCCTCCAATCATTTACAAATATTTCCTAACAATACTTACACCAAAATACACCAACACGATCAATGGGAAAGGTATGATGACATCAGAATAATCTTTAAGGAACCCCGACTTGAGATGAAAGGTTAGAAGAGCAGCCCAAACTCCCAGGAATAGGATGGCTCCAGATATCCATTCCATTAACTTGGTCATCCTGAATGGATCAAAACAGCCACGAATAGTTCACAAACATCCGTCATGGCATATGTTAGGTTAGATCTCAACTAGACCAATTACTAAACTTGTAAGAAATTTAAGAAAAGAATCTATCAAACAAATACAATAGAAAATATATGTTTTATTTCAAACTCAAAACTTCAATTTAAAAAGTTAACAGCAAAGGGTTCCAGGTTTGATACAAGTGTCTAAACATTTGGTAAATATTGAAATGTTTCATTACATTTATTTTAATTCTTAGTAAACCTTATAATATATATAAATAAATATATACCTTCTTGATTCTTATGGTTTTCACAAACCGGTCAAACGATTGACAGATTTAAGTTGAACACGCAACTTTATGACACGTATTTCTAAATGAAATAGCCATCATGCCATGTGCAATTTTAGCAAACAAATGAACAAGTAGCGGCGTTTGTTTGTTTTGATCGCCATTTTGATGTAAAATACTCTTAGATTTAAAACCTCAAAAATAAATTGATTTACAAAAATCATATTTCTTAAAAATAATTCGTAACTAACTTATTATATCTTTTCAGAGGGTTTTTGTTATTTTGGTATATTTTAATACAATAAATTTTTGTTTTAAATCCATATCGGGTCACACTGTCTCGACTCATTTGTGTGATATTAATATTACTACATATATATATATCCACTCAATATAAATATGCTATTAATATCTTTATAGTAATTAATAAAATATATATGAGGTGCAATATATATTCTACCTACTGTATTAAAACCATTTATTGTGTATTGACTACACTGTTTTGAGTTGCTAGGTGTAACGTCATATGGTCGAAGAATGCAAATTGCAATATGTCGGATGGCAAAATGTCCTAGATATCGCGGAGTCCGTCGCGAGGACTTCCAACGAAGTTTCCTGAAGCGAAAAAGGACATCATCAAAACAACTCACGTTTAGGATAAAACTTTGAAAAAAAGAAACTGTTTGTAGCCGGCCAAGCTCGAAGAATGGAGAGTACGGAATACGAACTGGTGAGGAATATGACGTTATTGTTTTTCTTCGAGAGATTGATGGACAAGGGGGGCCCACGCACCCTGCACGACCTCAGTTGCCAGTTCGGGGCGAAAGGTTTCACCAAAGAGATGCGTCAGATCGCCGGAGGCTCGCAGTCGGGCCTGAAGAAGTTCCTGTCCCAGCACCCAGCGCTGTTCGCCATCGACGGTGACTATGTTCACGTGAACACCTTCAACACGCACAGCACAGACGATGTGGACAGCAACGGCAGCGGGAGCCTCAAGTACGTGGGCAGCAAGCGGGACTACGCCCAGGAGGCGGTGGAGTACTTCGCCAACAAGTTGATACAATACGGGGTCGGTACGGAGGTCCCCATCAAGAGTCTCCTGGGACACCGCTCTCAGGCGTCAGCGGAGGTCCGACACATTTCCGGGCAGCACGTCAAGGAGTTCCGGGACTTCCTGTGCAGATTCCCCGACAGCTTCGTCGTGACGGACGAGACCGTCATACTCAAGGAATACGAGGGTAAGGAGTTGCAACCTTTCCACGAACTCGAGGAAGAGAGGGTGGACCCGGAGGTGACCTCGCACCTGTTGGCGTTCTTTAGTCACTGTCTCGAGCTGAAGGGCCCCATGATGGTGGACCAACTCTTCCAGTGCGTCTCTCTGAGCTTCGCGCAAGACGACTGGGCCTGTATCTTCAAGACCCCCCAAGACCTCACGACCTTCCTCAAGATGTACTCCGACGCTTTCCACGTCCAGGCCAACCTCGTCACCCTGATCTCCCCCAGGAACTCCGCCAAACCCCTCGAGTCGACCCGTGAATCCCCGCAGCACCGGCTCAATATCAGCAACAACAACAACGACGTGTCTCTCAATAACATTAACAACAACAACAACCCCCAGTATGTGCCTCTGATCACCCCCCCTCTCCCCCAATCCACTCCTCAGCCCGTCATCAGCTTACAGAACCAGAGTCTGAAGCAACGCATCAACTCCCTCGTCATGAAGACCATCGCTGACAACACCGAGCGAGACCGTAACTTGGCGGTTTCGGCGCTGGCCAACAACGGGTCGGGCGGCGAGAACTGGAGGGCCAAGGTGCTCCAAGCGACGCGGGTCGTCGTGAGCGTGAAGGAGTGCGTCCAGGTCACGGAGGACATACTGTCACAGGCCCAGCCGGGGGTACCCGTGGCGGTGTCGTTCGACTGCGAGGGCATCAACCTTGGGGTGAAGGGGCAGCTGACTTTGTTCCAGATCGGGACAGTGAGCGGCCAGGCGTTCATCTTCGACCTGGTGACCTGCCCCTCACTGGTGTCAGCAGGGGGACTCCAGAGACTGCTCGAGTCTGAGACTGTCATCAAGGTGAGTTGAGATGTACGGTGATCTCGTCTCGACCAGTACAGTATTATACTCCCAAAAGATGAACACAAACACGATACGTTATGACTCTTACAATACAAAGAAGAACACAGTTCACACTTTACACTGCTGCCTCTGAACAAGAGATAATGGCTACCTCTTGAAGAAAAACTGTCGTAAGCTCCCAACCCCTTGACCTAGGTTTCATCCTATCAGAACTCTTCAGGAGAGGGTGGGAAACGCATAACCTCCCCCCCCCCCCTGATGGGTTCGGTTGATTTACCAACCTTAGGGCNCCCCCCCCCCCCCCCTGATGAGTTCTGTTGATTTACCAACCTTAGGGCACTTCCTGGTAGCGTACCTTATAAGGCCAGAATTTGGCGTATGGAGCAAACTACTGTAGTAACATTGAACATAAATTAAGTCCCTGGTTATTTGGGTGGCCTTGCAAAGTTCACCCAGGGCCTCTAGTCTGCAGTAGGCCTCCCAGACTCGGCCAGAGAAACAAATATTTAGCTAATATTCCTTGTGAGCTAGCCTAAAGACTAGCCCTCGGTAGAATGGCGACCATGGTGTCTACTCCTACTCACTCTCGAGTACGAGAGACTGTTGGCACAAGTCATGACAGTTGTTAGACTGGTAAGTTTCCTGTCGCACCGCAACGCAGACCTGGAGCGAGGATGAGGTGTTACCAGCAACTCGCAATAGAGTGCGTGTTGCTGTAGCGTGTGTGTTACCAGCAACATGCACTCTATAGCGAGTTGCTGGTAACACACACGCTACAGAGTGGGTGTTGCTGGTAACACACACGCTACAGAGTGGGTGTTGCTGGTAACACACACGCTACAGAGTGGGTGTTGCTGGTAACACACGCTACAGAGTGGGTGTTGCTGGTAACACACACGCTACAGAGTGGGTGTTGCTGGTAAAAAGAAGGGCTGTGGAGTCCAAGCTGAATGCCGAACAGAATGTTGCAACGTCGGATGAACAAATTGCACTCGTGGAACATCCATCTTTACTCTTTTTTTTTTAAATCTATTGTTAAAAAATTATGTATTAGTTGGTTCCCGATGTTATTATAATTTTTCTAAATGTTTTCAACATATCTCAACATTTAAAAGATCTTTTAATAGGTTCCTGCTGTAAGAACCGATGTGAAGTTTCGGAACGATAACAACAAGCTTTACGGAACTTCCCCGGAGTAGCTCCAATGATAAGAAGAAACACGTAAACCTTAGAAATGAATATATGTGTGGAGTCACATATTCTGTTCAGGCCTTACAATTCAATATTTGATGTCTAAAGGGCCCCATACACGACATTCTTGTCAGTTGTGTTTGGGTTGTCTAGTGAGGAGGTAAATACGGCTGATTGATGAAATCGCATAAAAACTCTGTATCCCCCATGTTCACGCTGTGTGAAACAGCCCTTAAATGAAGATATTCTGTCATTGAGCCCCATTCATGTTCACGCTATGTGAAACAGCCCTTAAATGAAGATATGCTGTCAGTGAGCCCCATTCATGTTCATGCATAGCCATATACGATCAGTTTGGTGTGACTGTCATGCATGCATGATCATGTATGGGACCCTTAAAAGTCACCATTTTGTTTGATAAAACTCCAGTGCATGTTTTACTAAATAAATCTTCACCAACTATAAGACAGTCCAATGATCAATGAGTGAATTAAATCTTCAACTACAGAGCAGTCTAGTGGGCAATGAGTTAATTAAATCTTCAATTACAGAGCAGTCTAGTGGGCAATGAGTTAATTAAATCTTCAACTACAGAGCAGTCTAGTGGGCAATGAGTTAATTAAATCTTCACCAACTATAAGACAGTCTAATGAGCAATGAGTGAATTAAATCTTCAACTACAGAGCAGTCTAGTGGGCAATGAGTTAATTAAATCTTCACCAACTATAAGACAGTCCAATGGGCAATGAGTGAATTAAATCTTCAACTACAGAGCAGTCTAGTGGGCAATGAGTTAATTAAATCTTCAACTACAGAGCAGTCTAGTGGGCAATGAGTGAATTAAATATTCAACTACAGAGCAGTCTAGTAGGCAATGAGTTAATTAAATCTTCACCAACTATAAGACAGTCCAATGAGCAATGAGTGAATTAAATCTTCACCAACTACAGAGCAGTCTAGTGGGCAATGAGTTAATTAAATCTTCACCAACTATAAGACAGTCTAATGAGCAATGAGTTAATTAAATCTTCATCAACTACAGAGCAGTCTAGTGGGCAATGAGTTAATTAAATCTTCACCAACTATAATACAGTCTATTGGGCAATGAGTGAATTAAATCTTCAACTACAGAGCAGTCTAGTGGGCAATGAGTTAATTAAATCTTCAACTAGAGAGCAGTCTAGTGGGCAATGAGTGAATTAAATCTTCACCAACTATAAGACAGTCCAATGGGCAATGAGTAAATTAAATCTTCACCAACTATAAGACAGCCCAATGAGCAATGAGTAAATTAAATCTTCACCAACTATAAGACAGTCCAATGAGCAATGAGTGAATTAAATCTTCACCAAATATAAGACAGTCTAATGAGCAATGAGGGAGTTAAATCTTCACCAACTATAAGACAGTCTAATGAGCAATGAGTGAATTAAATCTTCACCAACTATAAGATAGTCTAATGAGCAATGAGTGAATTAAATCTTCACCAACTACAAGACAGTCTAGTGGGCAATGAGTGAATTAAATCTTCACCAACTATAAGACAGTCCAATGAGCAATGAGTTAATTAAATCTTCACCAACTACAAGACAGTATAATGAGCAATGAGTGAATTGAATCTTCACCAACTATAAGATAGTCTAATGAGCAATGAGTGAATTAAATCTTCACCAACTACAAGACTGAGCAATGAGTGAATTAAATCTTCACCAACTATAAGACAGTCTAATGAGCAATGAGTTAATTAAATCTTCACCAACTATAAGACAGTCTAATGGGCAATGAGTTAATTAAATCTTCACGAACTATAAGACAGTCTAGTGGGCAATGAGTGAATTAAATCTTCACCAACTATAAGACAGTCTAATGAGCAATGAGTGAATTAAATCTTCAACTACAGAGCATTCTAGTGGGCAATGAGTGAATTAAATCTTCACCAATTACAGGACAGGGTTTAGAAAAACCTGGGTTTGACCCTCAGCTGAGGAAATTGGGAGATGTTTTGTTTAATCTAGTATTTTACGTCACTACCAGACCTAGTTGGAGTGAGATCAAATTACCAGTCGTGCTCTAATAGCAGCTAATCAGGAGGACAAGTTGTACCAGCCTGGTCAACATCTCACTCGATCACTGTTTGTCTCAGGAAATATAACACTGGGTGTGCACACACTTCGCACGTCCCAACATGTCTTAGAACACTGGGTGTTCACACACTTTGCACGTCCTAACATGTCTTAGAACACTGGGTGTGCACACATTTTGCATGTCCCAACATGTCCTAGAACACTGGGTGTGCACACACTTTGCATGTCCCAACATGTCTTAGAACACGGGGTGTGCGCTTTGCATGCCCCAACATGTCCTAGAACACTGGGTGTGCACACACTTTGCACGTCCCAACATTCTCCTCCTGTTCAGGTTATATAATAATTACTCTACTGGGTAAAGATGTGTAAGGGTGCAGTTTAGATGTAATCTACCTGCATTTGCCTGGAATGAGAGTGGGAAACCATCACATGTAGACCACATTGGGGTTGTAAACACTATATCCCCATCATCAGCAGGCCAGTCTAACCAGAGAATGACACCTTAGACCATTCGGCAACTCATCATTCGATTGAACAAAGTGTGTTGGTAGCTACTCTTAACATTGCTACTCAAATTATCTACTTTACAGGGGCAACCAATGTATCAAAGATAGCATTTAACCACACCTGACAAACTCCCTGTGATATCTCTCCACACCTGACAAACTCCCTGTGATATCTCTCCACACCTGACAGACTGTCCCTGTGATATCTCTCCACAC
>CABFVX010005472.1:0-50533 GCA_902151425.1 Timema shepardi
TGTACATGTATATATGTATGTGTGTACCAGTATGTATCTTTAGGCCAAGCAACTTATGTAGGCTACTGTAAATACGTGATTTTTCTAATTGGCTATCCGTTTAGAGTTGGCGGTTGGTAAAATATATGTCTGTTTGTGCTACGATATCTGCCAAATGCGTCGATCATTTCAAACAAAATTTAGCAGGGTTAATTTTTAAACCTTGGCCGAGCAATTTACAGACACTACATATGTTTTCAATCTTGTTATCTAGTTCAATATGGTGCTCACTCAAAAGGTTTTTCGTTTCATAGCACGTCTAAAGGCTCTGGGGAGTATTTTTTAAATTTGAACATACATTGCGTGACTAACATCTTGAGCTACGTGGATCACTTTTATTGTCTATGAATATCTACAAGTACTACTATACTATGAAGTAGTCACACTGTCCTTGTGTGGCATGTGTTACAAATCTACTTCTCCCTTTTATTCAAAAACCACTAAGCCGAATAAGTTTAAATTTAGAATGGGTAAAACTCAGACGCTCAGTTAACATATAGGCTAATTAAAATTACTTATACTGCTTAACCTAAAACACCAACACCCCTTTCGCCCGCAGACGTATCTCCTGAACCACTGGGGCTATAGAATCGCCCTTCGCGTGGGCTAGATTACTAACCCCTCATCCCCACTTCCCTAGTTACCCTAGAAGAATCTCCGTAACTAAAAAATCCCTGTACAAATTGAATTGAAATCTCACAGGAGCATAACCACGACTTTCGGTTGACATATTGGCTAGTTAAACATACGTATAAACTGCTTAACCTAAGAAACAAACGACCCCCTCTTACCCCTCAGACGTATCTACAGAACCAATGGGGAGAGAGGGTAATATAAATTTAACAATATACCTTCAATATTTAACCACCCATAAAAATGTGTATCCACTTGTAAAACAAGAAACTGACACATACTAATATTGACATTATTGACTCTTTGATTTACTTTTGATTTATTTGAGGCATTTAACGTGCATTTTTGAACCAACTTATCATATCAACACACGAGAATTTCTATGAGTGAGAACGAAAACGCCTACACATTTTTCCGGTAAAGGTATTTTCACATACCTTCCAGCGTTCTTTTACATGCCACAATCGACATGGGGCCAACGGTTTTACTTCCGGGCTATAGATTTTTACCGCTCAAGAAAAATCCGTTGAGCCCGGATAGGTTTCAACCCACGAACATCGGGTCCATAACTACTAGAATTCATTACACATGCATTTTTACAAAAATGTAACCTATAATAAAATGATAGAAGCATAACTATCTTAATACACAAGTGTTCATAATTGCCCCACCACCTGTAGACACAATGGACTCTCCCCTTGTCACTTGTGCAACTGCCATCTAAACTCGGCCGGGGTGTAACCAATCAGAGCGGTGTGTGGGAAGGATCACGCGGGCGTTTAATTGCTGTGCCTTACCTTCTCCTATTTGCTAGTGCTAAAACTTTCACGTTCGTTTTGACATTAGACCTCCTTTGAACTCTTTCTTCTCTTTTATTTCCCTCTTTTGTTCTGGATGAGATAAAAAGCACGTCTGTAAAACGTACACAACGCAACAAACATTTATTTACCCCCCGGGTGGGAGAAAGTAGTATGAGAAGGGCCTTTATTCTTCTAGTTTAGGGCGTTAACTTCACCAAGATAGTGTAAATGTTGGGATATAACGGTTGAACAGCAAACTATTGTGTAACTGGGTTTGAATCCCACCGTTCTTTGATATGGGGTGGATATGATTTTGAGGAAATATACACACATTTGAGCTAGCAAAGTGGGTTAAATTATTCAGGAAAAAAAGCCTCAGTTTACTCAGCTGGGATTCAAACCCCAATCTCCCCATCACTAGCAAATCAGACTAAATATACCTGTCATTTGGGTCCTCATTACCACCAATGTGTGTCCCTTTCGTGCTAAATGACCCAAAACAAAACGATTCTAGCACATCATAAAAACTTCAATTATTTTGTGTTTGTAATATGTAACGTGCATTAGTATCACAAGACTTAAAAACTTAACTCAGGTGATAAATGTTTACAGAAAATATCCACAGTCAATTTTAGGAACTTAATATTTAGACACTGGGAGAAGTCTACACACTCTACAAATGCTAATTTACTTAGGACTATTTTGGATTCAAACTGCAACCTCCTAGATGAACATTCGGTCTACTTAACCGTAAAGGGACGGGGAAAACTGTTCTTTGTTATCTATAAATGGCGATGAGATGGTAAACAAGATATTGAATAGACACTTTCTCTTTTCCATCATTACGAAACCTGCTATAGTAAGTTGGTTAAATTGGAGCGGACGAAATAATGGCATCCAGGTTCAGGGGCTAAATAGTTTTCTGTTTTTTTGTGCAACGCATCTTATTGCGCGTCTGGGCTATTTGTACATCTAAACTGAATAAGATTGTATTTAGAAGAAATGTACCCATATTTGCGTGGAAGGAGTGTAGAAAACCATTTAGGAAATATGATCCTCACTCAATGCTGGATTTACGTATGTGGGGGACCTTGGTAAGTCATAGAGTGCGGACCTTACCCCGCCCCCTCCCCCCCATAAAGCGAGGTAAATTACATCAGAGCGTGTCTGAGGAAGGGTAAAAATCTAGCAACTGTTTTATTTGACAAACATGTAATAGTAACAAAGTAAAAGAAAGTAGGCTATATCAAGACTTCATAAAAATGCTCATTATATACAAACTTTCCTGTTTTCTTTTTAGAAAATATGATAAATATTTTTGTGGGAGCCCTTGTCTGTGGGGCGCCGGGGTGATTGAGTTGATCCAGCACTGACCTCAGTACATCAAATATCGATCCGAGCTTTAACATTCCCATCCCAGACAGTCCAATTTAAGGCACTAGTGACGCCTTAAGGTGGGAGTGTAATGGACGTGAGAAAAGGCCACATTTTTTCAGTTTATGTAACAAAACTTTTTTGGCTAATATAAATAAAATATTGCTTCAGTAGAAACATTGAGTATAATTTTTTTCAGGTGGTAATATCCCCAGTTCTTGAATATCTGCCATGAGAAAAATTTTTTGATGATAAACTTTTTAAATAAAGAGAAAAATTTGTCATTAAATTCTACGACATCATTAAAAAATCCAAGAATTTTTTTATCATTATGTGAATAAATTTAATCCCTATGGTTCTACTGAAGAAGTATTTTATTTATTTTGGCAAAAAAAAAGTTACGCTACCAAAATTGCTAAAATACTGCCCTTTTCTCGNGATAACGCAAACCTGCCCATATTCCACCGAATTGACTATGCATTTTTTTTTATTTTATTTTGGTCCACACATGTTCGTTTGAAATTGAATCAGTTCAATTTTACATGATTTTGGATAAATATGGCAAAAAATTCAAGTTCAAAATATATTTTCTTAGCTTTTGAGTTAGGCACACACAGTAGTATAACGCATAAGCTTGTATCGCTAAGTACCGGTTTGGAAAATATCCCAGATTTGAGTTTTTCTCCCATTTTAATACAAAATAATGTAGTATCCAACCTATTTGATGCAATGTTTACAGTAGCGTGCCAACCTTTAGACCAAACGACCATAGGCTCTTGCGCTGCTAGGATATTGCTACATGAGGAGGAAGACAGGAAATATGTTCTAGTTTTTGACTTGTTTGTATTGTTTTCGACATAGGTATTTTATGTTATGAAAGTTGATGAAACTTTCTTAGAAATCCCTCTTTCCTAATCAGCTATTGCCTCTAAAAGACATTGATGAGCAAGAAAGAGAACTGCGTGGATATTTAGCTTAAATAGGAATACAAATAGGTGTGATTTAAAAAACAACAATATAGCCGGTTAGAAATGAATACTGGCCTACCAAGATAGAGTGGAGTGAACTAACAGGATCAATCCTTCCTACAGGATCAGAGTCAGGTGCATTAAGATAAATAAATCATACAGATACCTCCGGTGCATTCGTACGTAGTCATCTGAGATTTAAAAAAACGAGACTGACGCTTAAGATCACGTGGCCAAGCGTAAATAATTTTAAAACTTCACTCGTAGTCTTAACCGCCTTGTTGTGCAGATTATGCTGATGTAACCTCAAGATGCATTGACCTTGACTTATGAATGCCGCTAAGTGTTTGAACAAACGTGCAAGAAAATGTTTAATCATTACAAAATGGCTTCCCTGCTCGTTGCAACATTTTTATGTAATTAAATTATCAAACCTCCTCATCAGTGTCCACATAGTCTAAGGCGCTACTGCCGCCATAGACTAGACTGCAGAAGAAGGGGATATCGGGGTTCGATCCCGATTGGGTGTACTGAGGTGGGTATACCTACATGATTTTCCACACTCCCTACAAGTAAATGCAGGTACACTTCCTCTAAATTTAACCTTCTTATTCCCTAACACACAAGTGCAATTAGTACATAAACGTATAACCCGAACGTGTAGTAAGGTGCAGTGTAAACATTTTTTTTATTGCACTTTTGATTCTACTTGAAATATTGTTTTCAAAGGTGCTTAGCACACAAGAGAGGTTTTTAACAACTGCAAGCACACACTTAGCGTAGACTCTGACTAAAACGTAGCCCCCTTTCAACTTTCAAAGTCTATAACTAACACTACGAGAATACAATGTTTTGATACTCCCTTTCGGGATTCGAATTAAGGTAGTTTGACTAACTTTTAGCTTCCATTAAAACTTCATATAATTTACCTCTATGAGAGGACTAAATTTTACCGCCACTACCCAAGGGATTCGAACCAAGGTTGTCTGAATCACAACACTCCAACGATCCCACCCATGGCTGAGGCCTAAAGTGTATATGCATTAGTCAAGACTCTACAAGTGTATATCACAATCATGTGATGATAAAATACAACTATATGCTAGTTCATAAATTATCTTTTTACACAGAAACGTGACACATGAACTCGGGAATTTAGTTCAGGATCTTTGGTTTATTGTTTTGTCAGAATTATATAACCACTCAAAACGTTTCAAGATACATTTTCATGCATCCACTAACAAAATATGTGTTTTTAAATAAATTCCGTCAATTTTGATAGCTAGAAGGTAAATTTGGTAAACCATAGTGAATGTTGGCCATACTTTACACTTATTTTCTATATGCTCATAAAACGGTTCTTTTATGGGGATCCTACTATGTACCTACATATTTTAAATTTCCTCGGGGGTTTGCTCAAAATATAAAGGTTTTACGGAAGTGAAAGAGGAAAAGTTACTTATTTTCACAGTTTTTATACAAAGTGTTTTTGACCTAAGTAAATAAAATATTGCTTCAATGTTAATGTTTGGTTAAATTTTGTATTATCAAAAATAAGATTAAATATTTGGCCAAGATTAGTGTCCTTTGATCAGAACATTTTAAATAAAGATCATATTTCCCGTTCAAATGCCTCAATGCTTATGAGAGTCATCCAATAACAGTTGATTTTGCTATTTATATAATTAAACCAAACCCTTCCTTCACCTCTGACAAGACATCTGGTGAATGTGGGGAATGCCAGGCCTCCACCGTGGTTCGGATTCCACGTTAAAATCACAATCACCCTACCATTACACATTAGCGTAAGTGCGTATAACCCGAACGGGCAGTAAGACGCGGTACTAATAATAATAATAATAATAATAATAGTATATACAATTAAACTAAACATTGCCACCGAAGCAGTATTTTATTTATTTTGGTAAATTTTTGTCATAAAAACTACCAAAATAAATTGTTTAACCATAGTTTCCCTCTATTTCCCCAATGTGCCTAGGGACTCTCAACTGGTGTTCTTTGGAACTTATGGGTGCCACGAGATTTTGCGGTAAGAGAATATTAAGAAAATATAAAAAACCAATATTAACACAAAATAAAGAAAATAAATAAACGGAAGAAAGTTTTGACTTTTATTGTTTTTCTTAATTGTATTTACCACGGCACATGACGCGAGACACCTCCACAATAAAAGCTAGATTTTACAAGATGAGTGAGCCATCAATGGAAGTATTTTGGCTTGGACTGGTGTAGGAATACCCTAACCTAGTGATAAAAACCATTGAACCTAATTTTACCCTTCTTAACTCTCTAATCAGCAAGAATAACACCCAAAGAAATAAATATACTGCTAAGTCTTGAGGATTAGAACCATTAAGCCAGATATCAAACTTTTGTGCTATAAGCATCAATCACAAGTCTCACATTATTAGTAATAATTATTTTCTTACTGATGACTGTATTATTTATATTTAAAGCCTTAGCATTGTGGTTGGCTTGCATACAATTTATTGATTTTCAAAACTATTAGCTTAATTTACAAAAGTATTTATGAACTTTATTAATTTTTTTGTTAGTAATAACATTTAATTATATCAGTACACAAGCATATTTTTTTAATTTAAGTAATTTAAAAAATAAGCCTTCGTTAATGGTTTAATATGCTACTCTGATATATTCCACTTAGAATAACAAATAAAAAATGTGAAAAAAACCATGAAAGTATTAACAAAGTTTCCACGAAATTCTAGTCCCCTTCACAAGGGTGCCGTGAACCTAGAATGGTTTATTATCCCTGGTCTGGTCCATTACAACCTCTTTGATTGTCTATATCCCTGATAATATCACGAAACTAGAAATAGCTAGCATCCAGGAATCCATTCTTCTTCGTTTCTCAATATTCCCATCTCTCTTTTTGGCTCAAATAATTTCCACAGGCCATGTCTACTTAAAGTATTTAAACACAAATTTCTTCTTAATATTTAGTTACATTAGAATTTATTAACGTATAATTAATATATAAATGGATGTGTCATATATTGTGTTTGTGGATTTAAAAAAAAAATTGTTGTGATTTTATAAAATAGTGCTGGGATTTTTTTTTTTTAACGTTTACACAGATTTATTGAAAAATAAGTTGAAATCATTGATCTCTATAATACAGCTGGATGGACAAGCGGCTAAAATTTTCGAGCTGTCGTCTGCACACCATTGTGTAAGCTAGATGGGAATCTTCAGGTATATCTTTCTCTCTTACACACATAAACTACAATGTGGCATTTTGACATAATTCGCTAATTTTTATGAATATATGAGGTGTATAAATGAATGATTAGCTAAACGAAATAAATGGGTTAATAAAAGGTTTGAGGAGGATAGCTAAGTTCAACAATCATAACTTGTTTCTTTAAATAAGACAATTTAGGCTAAAATAGTGATAATTCCCGCAAGCCTATAAGCTAAATGATAGTATGGAAGTCAGTGGTGGATTTAAAAATTTTGCGCCCCTAGGCACAATTATAATATGAGCCCTCCCCAATTTTTTTGAAGGGTTTTAAGAGGTTTAGGAGGAAAGAGGTCTTTGTGGAGGAGGGAGGGGGTGGAAGTTAGTATTCGAGAAAAGATTTCAACGAAATAAAATCTGGCCCGTACATGCCCTACAGTAGCTTGAGTTAACATTATGAAGAAAGGAAGTCTGACGTCAGTTACAAAGTAATTGCAAAGTACAGTTATTTAAAAATAAATAAATATTGTCGTTCCGACTTTAACGTGAACTATTTCAATAATGTTAATCAATAATTTTTAAACGTATTTATATTTTTAAAAAAATGCTATCCAAAATGTGCCGCCCCATAAAGGCGCCGCCCCTAGGCCCGTGCCTAGTGGGCCTATAGTGTAAATCCACTTCTGTTGAAAGTAAGACTTCTCCACAATGTTTGTCAGAACAAAGGTAACCAGGTTTCCGTGACCTTATTTCATTATAGTTATCAAACATTAAATATAATATGGTTTCTGAAAGCAATAGGCTATACAATCTAAGAGCCAACTTTAAATATATTGTAATATAGTAATACTTCATAAAAAGCCATATAACCTAAATGAGAGTATGAATGTAAAACTACTACACGAAGTTTGTCATTCAAACGAATGTAATTAAGTTTGAAGCTAACTTTTTCATTTTAGTTATATAACTTTAGATATAATATTGCTTTCGAAACAATTATATAAGCTAATAACCAATTTTAAATATATTGTAGTCTTGGAAGAATGTAGCTACCAAAAATGTTATTCTTATTTGTACAGTATTACCTTTAAAACTGAAATGTATATTGTTTATTGTAAATGTGTCTTCAGTCAAGTGGTGTATAACACTTAACTATTTTAAAAAAATTATTCACGAGACACACGTTTATGCACAAGACCATTGAGAGAAACAGTTAAATCTCTCCCCTCGCTAGCAAGCATATGACAAACTTTAGCGGCACGATTTGGTCCGTTCCACGGGGTGTATTTATGTCCATCCAGTATAGTTCAGATATCACTGGTTGAAATACATTTAAAAAAAAACCTTATTAAAACGTAAACCTTTAATAGAACTTTGTTATTAGAATTTGTTTAATTTAAGACATTCAATTTGTGCTTTCTAGACAAAAATAGGAGTTTTACCTTCTGGGAACCTTTAATTGATCCAAACAAATTTAATTTTAAAACGCAATTTTATTAATTCAATAAATTATTCTATTAACATTTTATAGAATTATTAAACTATTTTAGAGATAGGTTTATGTCAATATTTTACTATTCATTTTTATTTAAGCTAAATATATTTTATTTCATAATAATATTAATAGTAGTAGTAATAATTCATTTTCTGCTTTTTACAAATGGTCATAAAAGATAAATATCTTTTAGTAATACTATTCAACATCTCTAAGTGTTTGATTACCGAATAAAATTTCAAGATTTAAAATGTGTATCTTCATGCGGCTTATAAATAATATATGTTAGTTGGAATAATGTATGCAATCATATCACAATAATCATAATACCTTTACAATAACATTATTTTATATAAAGTTTGTTTAGCGGACGGATTTCCGGATAGTCATACTTCAAAATGTGTTCATTTTAACTATATTTTATCTTATTTAGTTTTAAAATAAAATTGTTAATAATAAACACTAATAAATGAAACATAAAAAGAGAGGCAGATATATTTTGTTCATATCCTAAATAAATAAAACTGATCTCTTAGTTACATACAATTGTTTTATTGATGGCTAATATTTTATTACTATCAAATGAATAAATAAATTCACTGTATTTACATAAATACACTAGTTTTAACTATGTACAAAACCTCAGTAGTCATGGAAATTTTTTATGTCTGTTTGATATTAGGTCTAACATCCACCATTTAGCAACAAGGATCTAAAATTACAATAGTTACGAACTTAACCTAAGGAGGAAACATTTACAATTAACCATCTAGTTCTAACGCCGGGAATATACCACCCAGCTGACAAAATGGTAAACAGAAAATAAATTCTAGTCTTTCAAACACCACCTAGCACATAAAAGGTTTATCCTAGACCTAAATTGTCCCCCGATCCACTCGTCCACAAGGTTAGTTCCAGGGAACTTGCTCACAATGTAAAAACACTTTGTTTAAGAAAGTTCACCTCATTTTAATTCACAATTGTTATCCTGAGAAGTTACGGGATGTGTATGTTAAAATACGTGTTATCGCTCTTTCTTAAGCTCAACAAACTTAATATAAGTCATCTAGAACGTGTCCATTACTATTTTACACAAATAGCTAAGCATCAATGCGTATAACCCGAAAGGGTGGTAAGACGTGGTGATAAAACCAAAATATACATTAATGTATTTTATTAGAATGTTTGTTTCTAGGCTTTTTTTTTAAATGCTATATATTTAGTTAAGGCTGTGCCTACAACTTATAAATTATTTTTAGTTTTAGAGCTTTGGCAGAAAATTTTAAATAAAAAGGCTATTCAGGTTTATACAATCATAAAAATAACTCGGAAGGTTTTAAACTATATTTGTTCTAGAACTATGAATAAGTAAGTTTCATAAACCACGTAAATTTAACCACAAAATATTAATCATTACATTAAAGTTGAAATTAAAATTGGTAAGCGTGGTCTTAATTATAGTTGTTAACTTTTGATGAAAAATATTTTTCATATTATTACTAGCTAATATTAATCAATTTTAATAGAACAATATAAATACTACTTTATATTATTATAATATGGATATCTCATAGAGAAACCAATAGGAAATCAAATTCTGTCGTTGATCATTGATCAATTACTTACATAAGTTAATTCAAGTTGACTGGTATTTATCGAGTAATCAAGCATTCTTAACTACCACAGTTAACTTAGAAACCGAGCGTGACTAAATATATTTTAAAAGTAATATCACAATGAACCTTAAAATAAATGGAAATGTAAGTTTTGCAACACTGTGTATGAAGGGCTACGAAACTGTTTACAACTTGAAATTAGCTGGTTCAATTATAGTTCACATCCCTAACGAACTTTAACTGGAGCATTTTAACCATTTTCTCAAATAACTCAAGTAGAATCAGTTAATAATCTTCACACACGAAAAACAGTTTAAATGATTACGTTTGAAGTAAATAAAATTATTATTTACCAAAAGGTTTAGATCAAAATCCACCAATGGCGAAAACATAGTAATGATAAATAGTCTCGGTATGGTTATTGTTGATTTGCTTCCACAGGGAAGTTCTAGTAAATTAATTAATCATTTTCAGACACTTCAAGTTAGATTATTCCTGAGAGATTCCCTCAATTCTTTGTTCCATTGTTGAGCGTTTTTGTAAGAATCCTGAAAAAAGACAAACAAAAAAAATATATATATTAGATTTAATAACATTAAACATATATTAATTTAAGAAATACTATGTATTTCGCGTACTATTAATAAATAAGTAAATTCTAGTAAATTTATTTTTACTGTTGATACAATTTAAAAAAAGGATTGGTTAGTATTATATGTGTTATTCATAATACACTACAATAGGATATACATATTATTAAACGCTAGGTTAAATTTGAAATAAAATAAATGGGCAAAAACATATAAACTTGACAGATATGTTTTTAATTTTAACATTCAACTCCATGGCTATTAATGACTTAATCCTTCGGTACATATATGGAGAGTATTTTAGATCTAGTAGACCCACATGAGCGTGGAGATGGTCTGAAAAAACCATCTCCCAGTTCACCCTGTTAATATTTAAACTTTGAGCTCTCTATCACCAGCAATATGGTATACTGAGAGCCTGTTGTCTTGGGACACCTGTTCATTGGTGGAGGTGACTTTACATCAGTACGCAGATATAATACAGACTGACTGGATTACAGAAACAGTTATAAAATAATCATGGATGTATTATCAGAATAATATTTTCTTTAAAATTTCTAAATCAATTTTTTTAGGGTCGGAAAGAAAGAAAATAAGAATTTAAATTAGTAAAATGTGATCAATTTATAGAGAACCTACACCATTATAAGTAAATTTGTGAAATTTCTTCTTAAAATAACAATTAATGTTGTCTTAAAAATGTTTTTGAAAAATGCATTAGAAAAAATCACAAATACCTCATTAAAATAGTAAAGGCTTTTATCTTTTAGCAAATGTATAAAAAGTTAACTCGCAACCAGGTTGTTAGATATATTTATTTAAGTCTAGGGATAAGATGTGATGAAAATGATAATCGAACTTACGAACCAACCGTTTCTATATACATCATTATTAATCGATAATGTATGTAAAAGCGATGGTCTTAGTTGTATAAGTATTTATGCTACTTTTAAAATTATATTGGATGCTTACCAATAAAATTATTGACATAAACTGTTGAATAATAACCACAGATTCCATTTAAAAATTCTAGAATTTTTTATAAAACCTGGACTTTTGAATACTAATTACGCTATCATTTCATTTCGTGAGCTTAAAATATTTAATAACATATAATCTCCAAGATGCCAAATGGGCTGACCAAGTGATTTAAGGCGTTTGAATCGCCTTGCATTCAACTACCGCTGACAGGATGGTCGGGGCTCTATTTCCGATCGTATTCACTGGAAGATGGCTTTACACGTGTGATTTTCCTCTTTTTCCTCCACACTAGTGAATTTCTTCCTTGGGTGACCTGGTGGTCTAGCGGTAAGGTGTCAGACTTCTGTGTTGGGGGTCCGGGGTTCAATCCTTGGTCCCGGCACAGAGTTATCCGATTGCCAAACCCTACCTTCACCTCTGACAAGACGTGTATTAATCACAACTTGTGAATGTGTGGAATACCAGGCCTCCTTTATGGTTTGGATTCCACGTTAAACTGTAGGTCCTTCATTTCATTTCACAATCACCCTACCATTACACATTAGCGTAAGTGCGTACAGCCCGAACGGGTAGCAAGACGTGGTGCTAATAATATTATACTAACAATAATTTATTCCAAGTGGCTCTCTCTCTCTTCCTTACCCGTTAGATTAATTCATTAATATTCACTGCGCAAAGCAACACTAATAAAAACTTGACCAAATTACCGTTTTATAAGTAAACCATGATCACAAAAGTCTTAAACGTAATTATTATAATAAGTAGTAATGTTATTTGCAATAAAGTTTGATCAAAGTTTGGGTTCGAACTCCGATGGTCCCTATCATGTGAGCTCACGTTCAAGGCAAGTCTGTATTCCTTCCTGAATAGGCGGACGAGTCCCCCCAAGTTCCTCCTGATGATGTCCAGCACCTCCTCCTGGGTGATGACAAAGGGCGCCTCCGTTGTGGTCCCGTTGGTCACGTTAGGTGGGGTGGTTGAGCTAGGCTGCGAGACACAACATACACTTTCACCTAGGTCAATTTTTGGGACTTCTCCAATATAAATTTTTCACCAGAGGCACTCTTTGGAACCTTCCAATAGACCTTTCACAAGGGGCACTCTTTAGGACCTTCCAATAAACCTTTCACTAGGGGTACTTTTTGAGACCTTCCAATAGACATTTCACAAGCGGCACTCTTTAGGATCTTCCAATAAACGTTTTACTAAGGGTACTCTTTGGGACTTTCCAATAGACCTTTCACCAAGGACACTCTTTGGGACATTCCAATAGACCTTTCACCAAGGGCACTCTTTGGGACATTCTAATAAACATTTCACAAGGGGCACTATTTGTAAACTTTCAATAGGGCTGGCAACAGTCACAAAATAAAGTCAGGGTCTCAGCCGGAAACGTCTTGAACATATAATCCCTCAGGAGATATTTAGAAGTTATTTTTTATGGTGATAACGGGAGAAAATTGGTTTGTAATATTATCTTTAAATTAAAACCAATTTGTTTGTATTTTTATAGTATTTACTTTGACACTATTCCAAAAAGTGTGTAGTCATGTATCCTTGTTTTAAATTTATAAAAATATCTTGATTCAAAAAATATTAACAAATATTGCACCGAATCTTAAACATCTTCTGGAATGTTCAGTGATTGGACCTTAACTTTAATACCTTTAAAAGTGCTGTGATATCTGTAATCCATGACATGATAAAAACATATGTTGGTGATATCATTGTGTTTGGGAGCAGTGAACTAGGAAGTTGTGTTTAAATGTAATGATTTATTGATGTCATATAAAATAAATATTATAGCAGACTATGCTAAGAGAACCTATAAAACTAAACTAATCTAGAAACATTACATCTCCCTAAGGCTGCACCTCAGCAGGTGTGATTCTTTTTCATATCTAATTTTTATACTAAAATCGATTTAAGCTCAATTTTAAAAACTGCTAATGCGCATTTCTGTTAAATAATGCGTTTTATAAAATGACGTTTAAATATGTCATTCTGATCTTTAAAGAAAAGAAGATAAAACAGAGTAAATATTTTTAAAGGGAATCTGAACTGATTAGTTTGCATTTTACTTCATCGGAATTTTAGCTAACACAATTACAAACAGTAATTGTTCATTTTAAATTTTAATATAAACAAATAATATAATAAATATATTAAAATGTTGCACTGTTGCTTAGACGAACCCTTGAGCGACCAACGACTAGGGAAAAGTACAATTTCAATTAATTTTAGGTCAAACATGTTCTCTTTGCATCAGTGATTATCAAAATAGATTGTAATCTAAGGATTTGCTTTGCATTTAATCCAGTGAAGGCAAAATAATTGTAAATAAGATTGGCAATTAGTGAAAAGTCTTCAAATCACTTACTAGATTTCAAATGCGTGTTGATACAAAAGCTGCCAGTATAGTAAAAGCCTCAAATAAAAACTTTAAATAAAAAATGACAGAACAAAATATAGGAAGGCTACGTGAATGGAAAGTGCATGGCTACATGATGGTGGGTAGGAAATGATAACAATATAATGGAGGCTACTAAAATTATGTCTAAAATATGAAGGCCATAAACACTTTAAAACTTAGTGAACTATATTTTTGTCACGTGCTTATAACGGATGTACACTTTATAGGCCTTTCTAAATATCAAAAACATACTATTCTAATATCTATGAAACTATCAGCACTGTCTCTAGTTCAACAGAGCTGCTCACCCTTCTGGCCACACGAACTGGGCTGAGCGAGGCAAGATTACAATTTTGTTAGTCTTGAAATGTCATAAAAACATGGTCTTAGTTAATTAAATGTATAAATCTTTTGTGTTGAGACCATAACCTTGCATACTTTGACCTTGTACCTTTAGTTTTTCAAGTGGATTTCCAAACACATAATTTTCGAATGAGGACATTTTTCGAATTGATATGCAAATATAACATAAAAAAAGTTTAGTTCTATCAATATACTTTTGATCCTGTCAGCATTTTGTTTTAAAATATTATACATATGTTTATTGCTGATTAATGTGACTAGTTCAACAGGCATATGCTTATGTTACTGATGTAGCAGATGGTGGTCTCTTAAGGTAGGGATGTAGGGAACGCGAGATAAGATCAGTGTTTTTGAAATTTTCAAATCAAAACATTTTTTGGGTCAAAATAAATCAATTATTGCTTCATTACAAACATAGAGTTTAATTGTCTTCACGTGGTGACCTCAACAGTGCTTTAATATCTGTCAAGTGGGTCCTAGAATTTAATGACAACTTTTTCTCTTCGTTTAAAAAGTGTATCATCTAATACCGCTATGCTCTTGACAGATATTCATTAACTATTGATATCGCCCCCCATGTGAGGATAATTAAACTATATGTTCTTACTGGAGCAATATTTGATTTATTTTGGCAAAAAGAACGTTTTGCTATAAAAACTGCAAGAACGGCCTTTTCTTGCGTTCCTTACATCACCCTCTTAATCATCACTTCTTACCCCTCCTCCCTAACATTGTGTTGAAGTTCCTAGGGGGGATACGTCCATTTGGGTTACCCCTTTAAGATATTATGCAATGTTTGAAATTTGACAAGTGACTAAGGCTTAATTAGCATAATTCACGTTTAACAACATTATTACTACACTAGTGGAGCGATTCTATTTAGCTTTCACACGACCTCACTTGAGCAAAAACGAGGCCCATTTTTGTTAAAGAGGGGGGTTGCAGTCACAAATATTAACAATTACAGTAATTACGAAAAACAACCAAACAGAAACCTGTCTCGAGGATGGTGGTATAATGATTCTTGACACGATCTCGGATATTTGGAAATAAGCTTGTCTGAGGTCTTTCACCGTCTGAAACAAGATCAGACAATATAGCATAGCTTATGTATATATATTAAACAATATAGCATAGATTATGGGTGTAATATAGCATTGCATATGTGGGTCATAGTATACAAAATCGCTAATGTGGTAATTCTAGACATATTCAATAGAATATTGATTATAGCTTTTAAGTAAACTAGTTTCTTGTAATCTAATTTATCAAATATTATTCAAGTTTTTTCTTCTAAGAGAATTAAAATCTTATTTTTAGGTTTACAAATGTTTATAGTGTAATACTAACTGTGCTAGTGAGCTATTTATTGTACAACCCGCCTCGGTGGCGTAGTTGGCTAACGCGCTAATCGTGTTGAGCTCGACTGCTGAGGACGGGGAGATCGAGGTTCAAATCTCGGTCGGGTGAACCGGAGATGGTTTTTACCAAATGGTTTTCCACTCTCCCTCCACGCAAATGCGGGTTCACTTCCAATTTAACCTTCCCAATTCCTAATACATTAGCGTAATTAATACTTAAAGCGTACAACCCGAACAAGTAATACGCGGTATAAAAATAATAATATTTAACGTACATCTTCTAAGCACAGAGGTTCTATCATCACACGACTTACACACTATTCCGACCAAGTAGCACTGATACATTTACAAACTGGTTGGCCGAAATAGTCCGTGTGCAGTACAAGTAGTATATCTTTCCATAAGCCCCACCCGGGAATAAACTATAGCCCTCTTCGTTGGGCACATGGTCTAAGGTGCTATACTAGACTACCGATCACGGGGAGATCGTGGTTAGAATCTCAGTCGGGTGTACTGAGAAGGGTGGTTTTCCAAAATAGTTTTCCACTCTCCCTCCACTCAAATGTGGGTACACTTCCTATTAATAGAACCTTCCTCACCCTTAAAACCATTCACGTAGTTTTTACATAAGCGTATAACTCGAACAGGTAGTAAGACATGGAGATAAAAATAAACTATACAAATACAATTTAATCGTAATAAAATTCAAGAATCTCCTAGATTTGTGATCGACCACTGTAACCATTTATACAAGTAATGAGATAGCTATTTTATTATCATATTTACGAGTTTCAATTATCTTCAACAAAATCACCGACAAAGTAGAATATTATAGTTAATCAATAATCATTTGGCCCATTTTTTTCTTAATAAAGGCTCATTATTATATAAAATACACATTAGATAAAAATGTGTATTTGTTTATTATGACATCAGCTCCCTTTTCAAATTACATATGGAAGAGTTCTTCCGGACGAAGCTACTGAGTATCTATTAAGGCTACACCACTAAAATGTCGTGTATTACCCCAAAAAAGAGCTGACCCAGAGCTTGGAACACGCCCAGCCTGCTGTTTGACGTCTGACGCTGCACTCGAGGCTGGAATTCCAGCTTGCTGTCATACGTCAGACTCTGCACTCCAGGTTGGAGTTCCAGCTTGCTGTCATACGTCAGACTCTGCACTTTAGGTTGGAGTTCCAGCTTGCTGTCATACGTCAGACTCTGCACTTTAGGTTGGAGTTCCAGCTTGCTGTCATACGTCAGACTCTGCACTCCAGGTTGGAGTTCCAGCTTGCTGTCATACGTCAGACTCTGCACTCCAGGTTGGAGTTCCAGCTTGCTGTCATACGTCAGACTCTGCACTTTAGGTTGGAGTTCCAGCTTGCTGTCATACGTCAGACTCTGCACTTTAGGTTGGAGTTCCAGCTTGCTGTCATACGTCAGACTCTGCACTCCAGGTTGGAGTTCCAGCTTGCTGTCATACGTCAGACTCTGCACTCCAGGTTGGAGTTCCAGCTTGCTGTCATTTGTCTGACGCTGCACTCGAGAATGGACTTCTAGTTTGCGTTCAGAACTCTCCTAAAATTTTAATTCATAAATAGATTTAATTTCTGTACTATATATCCCGCCTAAAACGCTTGGAGAAAACTTTATATTACTAAAACAAACATCTTCTAGTGATGAGATAAATATAAATTTATTTTTATGTATCCCCGCAAATTAAAAAAAAAAGTTATTTTTGACATGCAGTTCATGTGTGAACTTATATGGATACTAAACCATCATACAACAACACTGAGTACGACTACATAAACATATAGATTAACGTTACTTCGCCTATAGAGCTAAAAGCATTAGTATTCTTTTCTCTCGAAAATATCTATAGCCGTTTCTATCAAATTCAAACACTATCCGCTCGTAAAACTGTTGGCATAATTATAACTAGAGTTGTTATTTTTTTAAATAATTTTATTATTTAGCTTATTCATGATACATTTTAATGCCTAGCAAACTGAGTATGGTGCATTCTAAAATAATTTTTTTAGATTGCAAAGTTAAGCGTTAATAGCTTACTATAACGCCACAAAAAAAAACAGTTAATTTGTTTATACAAATTGATTGCATCCTTGTGAGAGAAGCAACTTATATAACAAATGTCCACACAAGGACAGTGACCAAACATAACCTATGCATTGTGTTATTCTCCTCAACTCAGTTTGTTCCACTCGGAGGCTGATACCCTCCTACCTTCTCTACCTGGTTCCTCGGGCCCCCTCGGGTGGTGTGAGGTAGTCCGGACGATGACAGAGCGCCTGACATTACAACACACAGTATCACGATGATCCTGCCTCTCATCTTGACACTCGCTGAAAGACACAACAATAGCTTCAGATTAATTATCCTACTTAGCTCTACCGCACAACGGCCTGGTGACTGTTTATTTCCACGCAGGGTGTTGGGGAAGGGAGGAGGAGATTAACACGACTTTGATAAATACTTGCCCGCATCTATGACTAAACACAGACATGGGTGGTAATGGGGGCTTCATTCCCTCGTATCACGCTGCAATATTTACTTCCTTTTTTAAAACGTTTTTTTTTATGAAAAAATCTGAATTGCGTATTTGGAATTTAGCTGCAATTATTATTTACTACCATAAACTTTGAATCAACATCCGAGTTAGCGGAGATAAAGAAATAATAAAATATAGTTTTCCTCCCATTCCCTGTTCAAAAGCTTGCTTTTCATTTTGTTCTCTTCAATAAACATGTGAAAAATATGTTTCTTTTCGTTGGGTTCAACTACAAACCTATTTTATTTTTTTCATAATTTTTCAGAAACTTTTGTTGTTTTGAAAATAGGCTCATGAAACTCATAGTTCAGAATTATGTTCAGATGCTCTAAAATTCCCTTTCACAATGTTGAATTCCTGAAATTTTCTCTCGAGGAGGGGAGAGGGGATTCCACCCCCCAGCAGATGGGGCTGCAAACCAATACCCCTCTGGAAAGCCCACATAGGCATCCTTAAACGAAGAATAAATGGCCAGCTCATCTATTTTGTCAGGCTGATGGTGGGAAGGTGGAGGTTTGAATCCTATCCGGGCTTAATGAGGTTGTTTCTTACATAATTATTTCACACTCTTCCTTCACGAAAATGTGAGTACACTTACATAAAATGCTACCTCCCACATCCTTGACCTACTAGCGTAATTAAATGAGTACAGACCGGCCGGGTGATGAGACGCGGATAAAAGGAAAAACCAATACTATTTGTGTGTAAACACAGAACTAAGCCAACATACAAACCAACGTAAACCAGATCCGCTAACAAAGGCCTTCATCTTATCTTATTTTTTGGTGATGAAGGGTGTTCGAATCTGGGCTGGATATACGGAGATTTTTCCTAGGAGGGTTTCCCGTCTTCCTCCAAATAAATTTGGTTACACTTGCTCTACATTCTCTCCTGTTCATTCCTACCCCACTGGTGTATATCCGTGGATATCCCAGACGTGTTGTGAGATTCTACAAGATAAATCTACATATAACTATTAAATATTTGTAGACACCACACATTCTAAGATCAGTATCCTCCAGACTATTTGTTCCCAACCCACTTCGGTGGCGTATTTAGCTAATGCGCTAGTCATGTTGAGCTATACTGCGGAATACGGGGAGATTGAGGTTCAAATCTCGGTCGGGTGAGCAGGGGGTGGTTTTTACTAAACAGCGCTATACTCTCCATCCACGCAAATGTGGGTTCATTTAATCTAATTTCAACCTTCCCAATTCCTAATCCATTGGAGTAATTAGTACTTAAGCGTATAGCCCAAACAGATAGTAAGACGTGGTGATAAATAAATATAAAGTGGTTCCCAATCTGTGAGTCGTGGACATCTTTTTGGTGGATCACGAAATTTGCGGGTAAAAAGTTATTTAATTGGTTAAATAGACCTAGTTGTGTGAGTGTTGCCGTATTTACTTCTTGAAGGAGGGTAGCTGCAGTTCTGATCACAAGCCCAGCCTGAGTGTTCAGGCCTGTTCAAACAAGCGAAATATATTATGCACTACAACTATTTGTCAACTTTTGTTTTCATACCTCGTATTTTTTAAACAAATATAGAAACAAACTCTGTGTTGAATTTGACTTAAGATTGAATATGGCTTTGTTTGGCCGGTATATTGACTAATTCTCTGTATCCAAGCAAGATAATTACTCTCGCAAACACTGTAGTATCTCACTGTATATTTAGGTTTTTAACGTGCACTTTGTAAACCAACTGATTCTATCATGACTTATGAACTAACATAAATCTAGAACAGACAAAATCCAGTCCCCGATCGTAAACTCATCTTTGTGAAAGGGGAAACTCACATTTTACCAATGATACATTTTTCGGCCATGCCAGGAATTGAACCCGGGGCCCTTAGTTCAGTAAACAGACAGGCTGATTGAGCTAAGGCGTAGTAATAACCTCTTTCATGATCTCTTTATACATATGAAGATTTACAATCTGAAAAAGATCCTTTTAATATTTACATTTCCATATATAATTTGTTACTAATTCTGTCAGCATTTTGTACGATAATTATAAAAATAAAAGTTTGTATCCAATTAAACTAAACAATATTATTATGACTTTTTAATAGTGTATACAAAAATACCCCTTATATATTAAAGTGGGTCACCATTTATGTGCCTGCATTTAAATGGGTCTTAAGCAAGTGGGGTTTGGGGGCCATTACTCAAACAATTCGGCCACGGAGTTTTTAAAATAAATTAAACCACACAAGATGTTAAATGTAATACATTTATATTGTCGGGCTTAACAAAGTTATACTTACACTATTACTATACTTTTACTACTACTACAAAGTTGATGTGCCAGATTAATTTAGTTTGTATGAATTTGTATTCACCACCTTGTGGTTGGAAAAGGTACAGTTCGCTGAAAAATCAAAATAACGTTACATATGTGTATTTATGAGGGATATAAAAACCACGGTTACTAATTGCGTGATCTAAAGGTTGGTGATTGGGAGTGTAGTTTAAAGTAATTGCACCCAAATGGGTGTGTAGAATGGGAACACCACATTGATAAGCCATGCGTTGAAAACTATCCCCAGTACACCCGGGAAGGACTTGAATCCTTACCTCTCATTACTCGTAAAACAATATATGGTGAACTTGACGCCATAGGCTGCGTGAACAAGTAAATAAAATAAACTCGATTCCCTTCCAACCGTTAACTAGGCCGGGAACCGCACGAGAGTGAGCTAAAGTAAAGCTCGCCTTTATATTAATAACCAATTTATTGATAAATTATTAATTCCAAATGTAAATGACTTATCAAAGGTCAAAATATCATCTCAGTAAATAACTAAGTGTTTAGTGATTGCCCGCTTGAGTAATTATCTCAGCTAATTTAGTTACAACTGTTTTTATTACAAAAAAACACGGTCACTTAACTCTATTTCTAATCAAGTTTCCTACTTACATATTACGAATGAAATTTTCAGACCATATCGTACCAAGTAGAGCAAGACAAAATGACAACAACAAAAAGTATGTTTTAAATTAAAAACTAGTTTTTAGACAATTTTGAAAAAATTAGCTCAGGTAGCAAATAACAATGAGATAATCTCTTTTTCTACTCTTATGATTAAGCCTATATATTGAATAAGCTGTTTTAATAGATTTGTACTTTTAATAAATCCATTTGTTATTATTTACAATTTTATCACCATATTTATCAACAAATTAAACAGTAAAGTATAGTTGAGGAGGGTGTTTCAGATTAAATTCCCCAGTTTTTGCCTGGATGGAGGTTTGTAGAAATACATAGTCTATCACGATGATGAGTAATAGACCCTACTAAGTTATCACTGTCAACAATTTTGAATGTTTTTTCTAGCTCCTTCTAGGATAGAAGTTTATTTTATAATACAGTAACATTTAAAAAAAATTGCTTTGTGAGAGTATATATTTGGATGGCATTTATAATGAGCCCCGACTAAATCGTACCGTAGGCCTACTTTATTTCGAGACAGGAGGATTCGAGCCAAAGTCTTCTAGACTTGGTTGGACGAGCTTGACCATGATCAAGCCTATTATGCGCCGTCATTACACACAGTAGTGTACAGTTATTTTGTTCGCATCCTTTGCAGTTAACTCTATCCTAACGAATGAGGTCGAGGTATAAGTCCCGGCCTGGTGCACTTAAGGAGATTTCTAGCATTATTTGGACTCCACCTTCGCTTCAAACGAATTCTGATGCAATTCGTGTGAGCTGTGGTTAGCCGGAACTGGCGGTAAATAAAATAGTGGTAAAAGCATGGCGGTGCCTCGTTATAATCCCTCATGGCGTGTGCTAAGAGCCTGTGTAAATATTAAAACACAGGGTGCAACACCCAGATAAAGGGTGGACATTACAAAAAAGCATGCCGGTTTAAACATGTATTATTATGTTCAGTGTACAAAGCGACCGTTCCTCCCACAAACAAGAAAATACCACTCTCACTTTTCGGTAGAAAAGAATAGCAGCTTGTTAAGAGATTCATGCTAGTTTTATAGTCATTAAAACTTAATTATTTCTTTCCTCAGAAACTTGACAACATATCATGCCTAATAAAATACGGTACAACTGCATAAGCTCTCTATTATTAGAAAAGTTTACGAGAATTTACCATCAACTAGCAGAAGTACCCGGCTTTTCCCGGGGTAACCACACAATTCATTTTAATAAATAAATATAATCAAAAATTTAAAATTACAGTTTCCAGGGAGACATGTTTGTGCACAGGTGCTACTAATTTTAAAATGTCGGACCTCTTCTTGGGTTGATATCAAGCAATGCTCACGGCAGACAGACATAAAAACAAACTTAATTTTATTAATAAAGATGTATGACTAATGAGTTGGCTATAAAAATATTTTTGAATTCAATGAAATTTTTTATAGAAAATTAATTTGTCATACATGGATAATTCTGGTGCAGTTTTACAATGATAACGAGGTTATTAAGTGGTATTATTGTATGATAATAATGTGGTATAATTTCTGACAAAAGGATATCTACAAGAAAATAGGGAGTGTAGGCAGATTATTAATGTCTAGGTCCCCTCAAGCCTGACAAATAACTTATAAAAGGATTAGTGAGAACAGAACATTACATTAATATTCTCGTAAGCTAAATAGAAAGTAGTTCAAGGCGTGCTCACATTTAAGATTTATTACCTATTGTTCACAGTGACTGACTCCGTTATGATCCACCAGCCAATAAAAGGACCGGTGCCAAAAAGTGCCACGAAATAAAACTAATTAGAAAAAAAAAATCATCCACGTCTATCAACTCTACAGGTTATCCTAACATATAAAATTATTGAGTAGTGGCAATAAAGGTAGAATTTAAAAAAAGATGTACATGTTTTTGCGTGTAGCAATAGTGAGAAGCCATTTATGAAAATTACACCTCAGTTGACTCAATCAGCACCCTTACCTCTCTCGTCACCAATAAACTAGAACCAATTACACTGACTTCTTTGTATACTTCTCACGTGTGCGGGTGGCTAATTGCTCTTTATATATAAACATAAATAATTGTTTTTACAGGAACTTTGGGACAGAAATTAAGGTGGAGCTGAAGGGGAGGCAAGAAAAGGTAAGTGTTCTTGCAGTATGTATAGCAAAACATCTCTTTGGCCAAAATAAAAAATATATTGCTCCAGTAGCAACATTTAGCTTAATTTTCTTCACATGATGATATCAACAGTTGTTGAAACTCTGCAATAAACAGGACGGCATTAGACGACCTTTTTTTTCATATTTCCAGGACATCCTTGATAAATATTCAACAACTGTTGATCTTACCAAGTTAATAAAATTAGACCAAACGTTGTTACTGGAGATTTTTTTTGTACAAATAAATGTTTTGCTTTAAAAACTGCAAAATCCCTGGCCTTTTCTCGCATCCCCTTCCGCCTCAACTTAAAGTGGGCTCTCATTCGCACCAGTAGCAACGAGGTATAGGCGTCATATTAGTAGAGACTGGATTGCCGTTGGTGAGAGGGTTGAAGTTAGAACCTCAGCGTGGTGCACTGGGATTGGTTTTCAACATATGATTTTAACCCGTGGATTCTCATTCCCTCTCCACTTTAAGGTTCGTCGACCATCAACATTTGTGTGCGAATTTTATCAATTGTGTAATTATAAGCTATAAACAGTGAGTCAATAATTGGTGTAACTATACATTCATATGAAATGTACAAAATCACATATTTATTATATTAACATGGTAATTATTTAATTGTGTACATCTCATATGAATCTCTATTTAATCAAATTTCAGTCTCATACATTAATTACTTTACCTTAGCAATGATTATTGAAAAGCATGAAATAGTAAGTTCAACCCCTTCTAACTCATGAACTGTAATGAATTGAAATCATTGAATCACTGTTTATATCTTATAATTAGACACTTGTTAAAATTGCGCAAACAAATTTTGATGGTTGACTGACAATGTTGAAACTTCGCTTATAAATAGATGTTTACATATTGAGCCACAACATTAAACCCTTGTGTTGAAAGAACCAATATAAATAAATGAGCTCCATAACAAACTTGCCTCGATTACATCCCGTGTTGGCTACATTTTAACCTCCCTGGGATTATACCCAAGCTATATAGTCGTTTGAGGCACTAACTTGCCCACGGCGTACGTCGAAGATACTTGAAAGCAGGTGTATATGGATATCGGATGATATGAAGAAATGTTAACATGGAGAGCCATGGGACGTAGTTTCAAAACGCTGCTGTCTTGACAAATAACTGCACTCTATAGAGTCTAGAGGTATAATATAGTTAGATTAACTAACAGTAATGGTAGTGCAGTATAAGGTATCAGTGTCACAATATATTGAAACGTTCGGGATGAGGAGATCAAGGTTTGAATCTCAGTTGTATGCATAGAAGAAGAAGAAGAAGAAGGGGGTGAACAGGGGCTCCAGAACAGGGAGGACTGGGAGGCTTGATCCCCCTTGTTTTTATCTTGGGGTTTGGGACTATATCAAGCCCATTCAGTATTTTTCAAGTAAATTCAAAACCACCAGTTAAACAAATTTAAATATTAATACATACATTTATAACTACAGTAATGTTATCGAAACCTGACATGTCGTAATTTTGCAGTTTATTTTTCTCCCACGAAAAAAACTCTTTCACAAAAATTTCGTAAATAACATTAGGCTTGATTGTGATTACCTTAAATAAAAACAAAACCAGAATTTTCAAACCAAAGGGTAATACTTATTGACTTTTTTGACACAAATAAAAGCAAATTGAAAATAATTTTACAGTTGAATTGTAAGTTTAATTTTAACACGAGGTGGTTTTTCAACTATAGTTAAAAATTTATTTTTGCTATATTTTTTCGACCCTAATAAAGTTAAAAAACCGGATATCAATAAAATTAATAAGCTTTCTTGTTGTGGTTTGAATAAAACATTTTATTATTCTTAAACCTGCATTAAACATTGTTGTTATAATAGATTTGATTTTGTATGAATGGTTTGTAAGAAAAATATTCAATATTTAATCAACCCTAATTTAAAAACCTATTAAGTGATCTTCCATAATATGAGTCTTGACAGGGTTGATCCGTACACTTATTTTATCCTGAAAAGTAACATGATTACCTTGCATGGTTCAACCATGGCGTAGATTAAACGATAGAAATATAACATGAGCCTACTGAGGCTATGGGGTTCAAACCCCCAACATCTCCACGACATTTTCTTTCATTTTTAATGTTGATCGCAATAAAGGGTTTAAATAAATTAGTTTGTGAAACTATTTATCTTAATTTGATTCTGTAATCTGCAATCCGATCTTCAAAGATAGTAATTTATCATCTAAAAGCGTCCAATTTTCAAAAATGTGTCGGAATACACCAGTTCAAGAGGCGTCTAATTTTGATGGTAAAAAAATCGGGCGAGGAGCCCTCTGAATAACTTTTTTGGTCATCAAAATTTATTGAGTAGGACCACTATGTAATTTCTAGGAAACCTCATTTAAGAGAAGATCTGATCTAGAGATACTTAAAATATCTTTTAGGGGCCTCCAATAATCGAAAGTTTCTGGAAGATGACTGCTTCAAATAGCCTCTAGGATTGTCCAAATTTAAAAAATCGGGGAAGGCCTACCCCAAATTTCTTTTAAAAGAATATAATTTTCAAAAACTCTTCACTTTTAGGTACCACTGCAAATATTTTCTAGGCCATCCAATTTTCAAATGTCAAGTGGGAGGGAGAAACATTCCTAAACAATTCTAGGGAATCCAATTTTCGAACATTAACTGAGACGGATAGAAATTCATAAAAAAAAATCTTCTTATTCCCTTCCCCACACAAATAAGGTTCCATCACCACTTTTTACAATAATTTTCTTATTCATCCGAAGTTATAACACCGTGTCATAAGCTTTTAATTATTTGGAACTCTTCAAAAATTAAATTATCTCCACACGCATGCGATTAAGTAAGACTGCTACATTTCATCTTAAGCGGAGTGTGCATTGAAAAGAAGGAAAACCTTTAAAAGTAAAGTAATTGGGAGTGACATTAAAAGTCAAGATCTTTGATAAAGTCAGATAAATAATAAAACGCCAATGAAGTTTTTAATTATTTTGTTTTCAATAATTTGTAAAATACGAAGTAGAAAGCAATTCCTTAGTTCAAACTATTAGTTTTTCCCCCAAATTTATGTAATTTCTAGCTTTGTGCCAAGAATGTAATAAAAGGCAATGGAAATTATGAGATTTTTCATGTATAGCTTTTATTATAAATACTTGGAAAGTATTTATTATTTTGTCTGAAAAACTTGGGGAAGTAAAGGAATTTTAAATTGTACGTACACCTTATCAGCGCTGTTTGAAAGTGTATATAATAAATCAATTTTATCGACAGAAATCAGTTGGGTTTGAAATTTGAATCAACTGTTACTCTTAATATATATTTCAAAATGAAAGGACACCAACATGTAGGGCCAATGTTTAATCATTAGGCTTAAGTTACATTATAATATCTAGGGTATCTATCGACAGGCTCAGAATAAATTCAAAATAAGATGACCACAAAAGCCTTGTGATGGGCTGTTTTGCGTGCCACTAATAACTGACTTGCAACGCGAACTATCAAGAATTGTGTTTTTACCTAAGGTTTTCAAACGAACATTTTTTCTGTATTTGAGAGATTTTGCTTCAATCAAATATTATAGGACGATATTTTAATATGTAGGTTTTTATTTTTTTATTTAGCCCCGCGTCTTACTACCCGTTCGGGTTATACGCTTAAGTACTAATTACGCTAATGGATTAGGAATTGGGAAGGTGTAATTTAGAGGAAGTGAGCCCGCATTTGCGTGGAGGGAGAGTGGAAACCACTTAGGAAAAACCACACCCAGTTCACCCGACCGAGATTCGAACCTCAATCTCCCTATCCTCGGCAGTCGAATTCATGTAGGCCTAAATGTTTTCCTCTTAGGTTTTTTACGCCCTCCACTTACAGTATCCATATTGTAGGTTGTACATTAGATAACCCTGGCATTCAATAAGACCCGTGGCACCACATATTAATGTAAGAATTATTTCTTTGGTTGTGTGCACTAAACTCTAGCTACGATTTTTTTTAATTAAAAATATATTTTATAGGTATCAAATTTTAAAAGATTTGCCACTAAATAACCACTTTAAAAAGTCAATAGATAAATCTAATTTTCGAAAATTTGTCAGGGGATGACCACTTTAAATAACATCTACAGGCAGTAAATTTTCAAAAGGTTTTCAGCTGAAGAACACGTTAGATGACTTTAAGAAAACTCCAAATTAAAAACTATATCTGGGTGAACATCACTCCATAAAACTTCTAGAAAAGTATAATTTTCTTAAAATTTCCCAAGTGTAGGCCCCACTATGTAAATTATTCTAAGGGCATCCAAATTTCGGAAATTTTTTGGAGGAGGGCTTCCGATCCCCCTTTTGGCTTGGGAAACCAATACGTAAAAAACTCCTTTGTTTGTTGTTAAGCTCCCTCATTACACAAATAAGGTTCCACCACCACTGGTTAATATCATTAACTATAGAATAAAAATAGAGAAGGGGCCTACCTATAATTTTTAATTGATGACTGTAAAAAAAGTTACCACGTTCTTCTTCACTCAAGTTACTACTATGTTGTTAGGTCTACTATACATCATGATAAAGATATACATAAAAAGCACTACCCGTGAAAAATAAACCTCTTTCAAATAGCTTCAAAAGTCATTCAGGGTTTAAAATTTCACCTGGTTCTCAATTAAGCCCCCCCTCCCCTTTTAAAGAGCTTCCAGAGCCCCTGGGGGTGAGTGTTGTTGACAATGTTTCATCACTGTGTCTTTAACATCCCTTGAGGGGATAAAGTGTTATACAAGTGATTTTTCACTTTCGTTTTTCCATCCCTTCAGGGAGCATTGGGGATAGGGAGGGGGGGGGGGTCTGGTGGTAACGAGGCTGTGTATTCACTTTTTTTTCACTCTCTTTTAACTCTATGGTGGTGCATTTCCTGTACTCTCTACTCCTGATCTCTTAGATCAAGACTAATAAAAAATAACAGAAGGAAAGGATATATTGTTGTTTTACTTTTTTGTGTGCACCTCGTCTTACTATCAATTTAACCGATAAGAATATTTAAGCTAATGTAGGGATGATAATGTTATAATTTAGAAGAAATGTGTCCACATTTGAATGAAAAGAGGGTGTAAGATCCCTTAAGTTAAACATCACCAATACACCCAAACAGGCTTTAAGCCCCGTTACCAGCAGTACATTATATTGTGAATGTGATGCCTTAGAGAAGGGGTGTCAAACTTATGGCCCCTGGGAACGTTTAACTTGGCTCTACCTGAGTTTTACTCGAAGTATTTGAGTGATAAATATCCCACAGTCAAAATGAATGCAGTTAAAATACTCTCAATGTTTGGAAGTACATACATTTGTGAACAGTTTTTCTTCCTTTTAAAATTGAATAAATCCAGGTTAATAAGTCAGGCTACAGATGAACAATTACAAATCACAATGAGTACTGTTCCAAGTCAAAATATTTATCCAAATTTTAATAGTGGGAGGCATTGCTAGATTTCCAAAAAACACTAGATATGATCAAATACTATCCTGACATTTTGTTTTAAATGAAATATATTGGAATTTTGAATTAAGTTTATTATTACTGTCTTTGTTATTACTTTATTTTTTTATTTTAGCAATTTATTTAATATTGTAATTTGTAAAATAGCAGGAAAAAATAGGGATTTTCTAATTTGCCTTTTGCGTCCACATTAAAAGAAAATATTTTTGTAGAAATGAGTTTATTTTAAGAATGAAAAGTGGAAAGGTGTTGGGGGGGCGGGGCGGGTAGGTACGCTTTTTAATTCTGTATACACATTTAAAATGTATAATATAATAAATAAAAATCATATGTGCCCGCAATGCCTCCTTAATGATATAATGCGGCTCTCACACCTGTTTTATTTTGACACCCCTACCTTAGAGCTTAGACCATTTGACCAAAGACATGGGTAAGTAGCTACTATTATTTGATTAAAAATAAAAAATTAGGGAAATAAATAGCCTAATGCCTTGCATTCATCCTAACATGTATATTTTTCAGAATATTTAGTTAAAAAATAATTATGATTATTAAAGGTAAAACCATTTAAGCTTATAGAAGCTTTAAGATTATATAATTAGGGAGGATATCATTCAAGGAAGTGCACTATCATTCACCTGGGAAAGAAACGTGAAATCAAACAGTTAAAAAAATTCGCCCCCTTTTATCATAGTTGGTGTCGAACCCAAACCTGCTGCATCAGAATCGGGCGTTCCACCCACCATACTTACTCATGTAATTGAAAAATATTTTCTATTATACAAAAAGCTACAAATAAAATGTGAGAAATGCATTTTTTAAGTATAGATAGAAATGGAAAAGTTTTGTGAAATCCACCCAGCGAACAATCGAATTAAATTCATGCATCTCGTACTTCCGGGAAGTTTCAGGCAACTATTTACAGTCACGTTTACAAAACTAGGACAAATCCGGATTTCACAAACTTCCTTGTAACAAAATTCAACATAAACTTATTGTTCGAAATAAAATATTATATTTATTCTCCACGTTATTGATGTAGGTTTTTAAAGGTTATTTGAAAGAGATTAAATGTTAAGATGTTGCATTTAATACTGTAACGTTGAAGCTGTGCAAGTGATAATCTTTAAAATATATTTGAAGATTTTTGGACTATTATCCACTTGTTATTTATTCTTAAAAAGCTAGTTTCTTTTGGAGAAATAACAATATAATTTTGACGAGGTTTTCCAAAATAATCAAAGCAATATAAATCAAATATAACATATTTATATTTATAAACAATAATTATAAAATAATTGTATACGTTAATTTGTTTGATTTTTTTTAGATTTAGGTTAAAA
This sequence comes from Timema shepardi, assembly GCA_902151425.1. Taxonomy (NCBI): domain Eukaryota; kingdom Metazoa; phylum Arthropoda; class Insecta; order Phasmatodea; family Timematidae; genus Timema; species Timema shepardi. The sequence continues at coordinate 30,376 of CABFVX010005472.1, forward strand.
TATATTTCTAAAAAGTATCTGCAGCTATCTAATATAATTAATCAATTAATATTAGGCTATTCACCTTTGATTTTAAATTTCTTGTACTTATCTGTTCTAAGGGTTTCACCCCTATCTCTTCATTATTTGATTTTCCAGTCACTAAATAATATATGTCTTGAGGGAATAATATCCATAAATGTTTACACTGTATCGTCAATTCCACGTACATTTTCCGTTAGTAAACATGAACACCGCTCAAAATAAGAGACGATTATTAATTTAGCACATTTAAAAATAGATTTTCATATACGCAAGATTATGAACGCATTAATAAATTACCAAGTATAATATATTTCTAAATACGATTCGAAATAACGAGTAAGTAATTACATATTACTAAATAATTAAAAATATATGATTGTGTAATTTTACAAAAGGCACAGAAATGCTTCAGAATAAAATGTTGATTAGGATAAACTACCACTTTAGCAGCACACTGTATAACTTTTACTTTTTTTTATGTGTGTGTTAGTGGACTTAGACTGTCGTCTGTTTCAAGTGTGAGAACACTTCTATCTGATTGGCTGATAAATGGCCGGCGTCGTGCAAGCATTTGTTTTGTCGCAGGAGATCTCTAGCGGCAGTTGAAGGAACTGGTTATGCCTGTGATTTCCCCTCCTGCCCTCTCTCTTGAGTCCACTTACCTTGTGATATCCAGTTATGTAACACTAATGACCTTAAGTAACTTGTGGCCATTCACTTTCATTTATTAATCATATGAGGTAATATTAGGTTTTTATAGATGGGATTCTAAGTAAACAGAATTAATACATAATTTTTTAGAGAGATTTACTGCTTGGATGTAGACAATACAGCATGTTCGATTAGCTGCACGGCTAATATGGTGGACTCTTTACTTGGTATGCTTAAGTTTGATTCCTGGGTGGGTGCAATAGAAATTTTTTTTCCACACACTCTTCAAGGGAATTTTGGTGCAGTTGGTTTAGTTTAAACCTCCTTTACTTTTTTTAATAATTGTAACTGCCTATAATCAGTAATTTTACTGGCACCTTATCTTAATACCCGTCCACGTTATTGGCATTTAATTGCATAAATAGGTTAGAGAAGAATATAAAGGAAACATACCAGCATTTTAGTGGTGGAGAGTAATAAATAGTTTATGAGAGCTATCATCATTATACGCAGCCTTTATTAGAACCCTAATATCTCCGTTTTCGGTAATCAAACCCGGGATCCTGAACTAATCAGACGTATATGCTACAAACTGATATAATGTAGTGACGTGGAGGTTGAGATTCGAATCTCGGCTGGACACACTGAGGGTGATTCCTCATATTTGATTTAACACTTTGATTTTACTCATTCTCTCTCAATGCAATTGCGAGTGCGCTCCTTCTAAATAACCTTGCTCACCCCACAGCGTAAATTAATTCGTTAATAGTTATGATGCTAAAATTAATAACAATACCATTTAGAACCCCTCCTAATCCCATTCGAAAGAAATATAACTCCCCAAAAATAACGAGATATCATTATATTATTTTTATTTCTTAAAACGGGCACTGTTCTGTTGTATTAAATGTAATGTTTACTTTTTCAATTTGGCATTTTAACATAATTTTATCATTACTTAGCGCGTTTTCAATCTCACTTCATAGGATTATTATATAAGTACATTAAAATTAAGGGTACTTTACCTATAGAAAAACACGAACCTAATTATTGTAAATAATATGTAATATCCATATAAAGGGGCTATGATACAAAGTAGTAATGCATAGGCTAAATGAAACTTATTAGTAAAATATTTTGTTTTTTTTTAAATTTGAATATGTACAATGTTTTAATTCACTATTTCTAATTTCCTTCATATTTGATGTTCATAAGAATTTCATTATTAAAGAATACCAATAATAAACTTTTCAAAAAGGGATGTTCTACTTAAAGCAAAAACTGCAAATGATATATATATTTTTCCAAGCACAACGTCTTACTACCCAATTGGTTTAAAAGTTTATGTGTTAATTACACTAATAGTTTTAGGGATCAGGAAGGCTAAATTTAGAAGAAGTGTACCCGCTTTTGCGTAGAGGGAGAGTGGAAAACCATTGATGTAAAACCACCATCGGTACACCCGACTGGGATAGAACCTTGATCTTCCCGTCATCGGCCATCTAGTCTACTGCGAGTGTAGCGCGTTAGACCATGCGGCAACCGAAGTGGGTCAAATAATATTCATGAAGACGTCTGGACGAAAATATTTTGCGGTATTTACTTGTTCTATTTTTGAGTGTTTGACTCATTAAGAAACACAATATTATTTAAAATATCACTTATCATAACGAGTTAATAACTAACAAATGTAAATATAGCGTGTCTCAAGAACATGGCAATAGCGAATGGTCCAGAGGACTTAAGTTGTTTTAATTTGAGAGTTAGCTCAGATATGGATGAAGCCAAATTATAATAAATAATTCAAGCAAATAAAACGATTGATAGTGTATTATCATATCTAATAAAATTAAGGCAGAAAGCTAAATAAAACATACATACCTTTTTAACCAATGTAAGAATTTGAATATGTCAAATCACAAATTAACAAAAGTAAGCTAAGGATTAATGTTTCCACTTTTCAAAATGTACAAAGTACAGTACATCGAATCACACCACGTTGAAACGATTTAAAGAAACGACTCGATTAAATTTTTCGATGCAGATGAACACGTCTAGTCACGGTTAGGAATCGTCACTAAGATACTAAAAACAGAGCCCGTAGAGCTACGTCAGAGGGGCAATGTCTCACCCCTATTGTTCCATGGACCCATGTAAACAGAAGAACGCTTGGCCGGCTGCTGTGTTAGCATCAAACCCATCTCATAACTGATGTAAGGCGCGAGACATGAATGAGCTGCCGACACCTCAGATACGAGGCTGGTCGGTGACGTAAAACATGCTCTGCTTGCGGGTTGTGTAAGGCGACTCATTTTGTGTGTGCACAGGAACGATTATTACCACAAAGAGCCAGCTCGTCCACGTGGTTGGGTGGTTAGTGTGTTTCCTGGTTCAAGACGTTCCCGTGGTCTAGCTACCTAAACAGCTATACTCGCTATTGCAAAAAGATTGACGTTGGTGATGAGGTAATAGTTCGAACCCGGGCTGAGGGTGGTTTCACACATGTCATATTCGCTGTGGTTTTTCCCATCCTGTCTTCACGCCAATGCGAGAACGTCTCCTACAAGCCACACTACTCATCACTCGCATCAGTGTGTACATGGTATAAGGCGTCAGTATAGCAATATACTAGACTATCTATGATGGAGTGAGGGAGGTTTTAATCTCGGTCGTTAGCACTGGGGAAGGGGGTGGTTTTCTCTCTTTGAAATATTAATGTGTTTTCCGATACTCTCTCCATGTTAATGCAAATGTAGCCTATTTACTCATTTGTAGCCCTATAACAAAGTCAGTAACGTGATAATCACTTAAAATTACACATTAAAAAACAAAACAAATTTAAACCAACTTTGACCAACCTTGGAAAAACCTTAGTAAATAATTTAAGGGGTTAACCTATTTTTTCAATTAATAATACTCAAACAGGAATGGCAAAATTGTTTTAAAATTACCTAATATTTGACGAATACATATAACAAATTATTAAGCTTTAGCTTGAGGCAATTTTTTTAAAATTAAAAATAGGCATTCGAATGTGAAATCTATGACATATTAAAAAACAAGAAGAACTGGAAAATGTCTTCATAACTGACACCCGGAAAATTTATTTCAAAAATCTATCTGGTCAAACATCGACATTACACACTCACGCGCTTGCCGAGAAAGCCACCTTATGAGAATAGAGGCGATATTCGCGTGGCTTGGGAGTCCACTATTATCAAAGTAGGTCGTAAGCGTCAATAACCCGGGCGCGTTCAATGTAGCAACCAATACAATACAGATCAGCGTGGTAAAATATCAATTCTGTATTTGGAAAGTTCGACTCATCTGAACATTATCTATTACGATTAATTTATATTTGTTTGATTATTTTATCAACACGTCTTAGGAAGGTTATATATATGGGAAGTGTACCCGCATTTGAATGGAGGGAAATAGAAACCCATTTTGAAAAGAAAACTCAGTACACCTGACCGAGATTAGAACCTCGATCATTGTTAGTCCAGTGTACTTCAAAAGTAGCACCATAGACCAAGTGACCACTGAAGCAAGTAATATATTATAGTTTGTAATACACCTTTTTAAAGTGTGTCGGTAGTGCGTATGAACCATTTTTACGAAAGGTTGCACGAGCATATTTTTAACACTGTGCATCATCGTCAAAAATTAAATTACCACTTTATTATCATAGTAATTATTTTAGTTTTTTTTTTAGTTTTTGTTTTAGCACCGTGTTTTACTATCCTTTTGTATTACACGCTAAATTACGGGTGACCTGGCGGTCTAGGGGTAAGGTGTCAGATTTCTGTGCTGGCAGCCGGAGTTCAATCCTCGGTCCCGGCACAGATTTATCTGATTACCAAACCCTTCCTTCACCTCTGACAAGACAATGTGGGGAATTCCAGGCCTCCACCGTGGTTCGGATTCCACGTTAAGCTGTAGGTCCTTCATTTCATCTCGCAATAACCTTATCAATACAAATTAGCGTAAGTGCGTATAACCCGAACGGGTAGTAAGACGCGGTGCTAATAATAATTTTAATAATAATAATAATTACGCTGATGGTTTTAGGGAATAGGAAGACTATATTTATAGGAAGTGTACCCGTATTTTCGTGGAAAACTATTTTGGAGAAACTACCGTGAGTGCACCCGACCGAGATTCGAACCTTGATCTCCCATCATCGTTATACCAAGTGGCCGCCGAAACGGGCTATTTTAGTTAATTGGCTCTTTTTTATATTTTTATTTTTAGTAACACGCTTAGGCAGTAATTACTAGATTGGCAAATATTTATTTGTGGTATTTAACGTGCACTTTCTGCACCGACTGATTGTATAGGCACATTACTTATTAACTAACTTATATCTAGCACAGACACAACATCCAGCCCTCAGCTTTTAATTTATCACTGTGAAAGAAGAAACCCACATTTCTACAATGATACGTTTTTTGGACATGCGAGGAATCAAACCGGGGACCCTTAGCTCAGTAGACAGACACGCTACTGACTGAACTAAGGTTTCTGACGATTGGAGAATAGGACAATTTATCTAAAAGGCAGAGATAATTAATATTACATTTTATAAGTTTGAATCAGAAATAATCCCAAATTTAGAATGGAAAATGTTACAAATTTTAAATTTTTGGAACGTTTTTGTTTGAATAGTAAAATATCCATAATTTAATTTCTTTTTAATTTTGTAATGTTTCAAACTAATTTTTTTGATATTTGAAATATTTGAAACTCAATGTTTGAAGTGTATAATATTTGCAATTTAAAAGGTTCGAAATTAAAAATTATCTTGATTTAAAAACTATATTATTTCATACTTTATCATATTTATATTCAGGTTTGAGTGAAATACATTTTCAATTCATTCTTACCAAAGGCAAAATTTGAAGCTTTAGTTATATAAATGTGAAACATTTGAAATCTTTGAAAATATTAAAAATTTAACATAATTGAAGCACGCTTGAATTTAAAAAATTTAGTATTTCAAAATGTTTTAAGTTTGAAATATTTGAAATTTAGAATGTACGAAATTTAAAATATTTGAAGATTTCAAGCTCAAAATAAAATATTTTTAACATTTGAAATATTTTTTGAAAATGTTCCGAAACACATGGCTATCGTATTTTAAAACTATAATATAGGTTTGTACTTCTTCCTGTCTCTCGTCAGGATTGAGTGAAACCTATTCACCTCTACTTAGTCCCACCCAGAAATTGGTCAGGACGTGTCGGATAGCGAAGAAAGATTTGTCGTCCGATGGGGGAAGATAGTGAAAGTGTAGTGCAAGCAGTGAAGGCCGAGGGAAAGCGGTGTGGGTTTGGAACATTCCGTACAAGTATTTATTTAATTTCTAGACAAGTGTGTGACCTCACCTTTACACGGTAGTAAAAAAAAATATATTGACAGACCACATATTGTTCAATCAGCAAAGAGGAGGTTACGGAACGTCCAATAAAAAAACGTACCTGTTTGTTGATGTTGACATACATTTCTAGACCCAAGGTCACTTAGGTAGACGACTAGAAAATCTAACCAACGTTTAACAAAAAAAAAAAAATCCATTAAAATTGTGAGTGGTAAATTACTGTACTCACTACTACTCTACTATCAAGATTGAGTCACTAGCCCTCAATAAGAAGTAATTACCCTATATCATTGGCACAAAAAATACAACCCTAGAAAATTGTACCTTTGGTCGTGTACACACATGGGACAATCTTTTTACGAATATTGTTAGGATTAGTCCCACGGTTAGTGTGCTTGATAACAAACTAGTGTTGCCATCCGTCCGGGCTTCCCCGAACATGTCGTCTTTTTTCAGGCATCTGAGGCTGTCCGGGCGTGTTTTTCACCAGTGTCCTGTGCTATTATTTTACGCACTTTAACTCAAAAATTAAATATCAACGCCCACGCAACGAATAAAAAGAAACTACCCCTCCAGCCCCCCAACCCCCTCCCACCACCACGCGTTCGACGCCACTCAGTCGTTACTCGCAAGTCCCCCAAAAAACCTTCTTTTTTTATAAATATTTTATTTGGATTTTTTTTTCTCTTGAAAATCTCCTAGATTTTGCTTCGTGAAGTCCTAGGTTCAGTAAATTGGGCATGGCAACTTTACACCAAACAAACCAACTTGACATCTTATGATCGGTGGGGCAGTTCCTCTTATCAACGCTCACCATATAGTTCTTCTGACATGGATATAATAATTGTCATTTGAGCCCCACTCATTATAACATTAACTGGAGCTTGAATCCCAGTCAGGTGCACTCAGAAGGTGTCTTTACCCCCAGCTATACGGTTTCACATTCTAGTTCCAGAAGAAAAAAAGGTGTTTCTTTAGAGGTATTTTGGTCACCACATCGCATAACCCGTTCAAGCGATGCGCATATGTACTAATTACCCTAGTGTTTTTGGGATGAAGAAGGTTGATTTAGAAGAATTGTGCCCGATTTTACCTGGAAGGAGAGTGGAATACAATTTAGGGGGGGAAACTATCAGTACACCAACAGAAATTTGAACCCCGATCTTCTCATCAGCAGCAGTTGAGTCTATTGCAAGCGTCGTGACTCCTTAGACCAGGCATGTCCAAATTGCGGCCCGGTTCATAGTTATTTGCGGCTACATGCCTTATAATTACGGTGACCATACGTACTGTTTTTTGCAGGACAGTACTGTTTTTTGGGGTGATGTCCTGCTGTCCTACATAACATGCGATAGTACACCAAAAGGTACTGTTTTTTAAACCAAGTATCTGCAAAAATACTTCATTTTGAAGTAAGCGAAAATAATATTTGGAATTGAACAGCGCTAGCTTAAGGAACATCATCCTTGAGCATTTGGCAAACACTCCTTTCTTAGCTCTGTGTGATGATACCTACCACCTAGCCTACCATTTTTCATTTCTTATCTGTGCCCTTTTTTCGGTTTTCTTTGTCTTCAGTTGTCTCGCCAAGTCTGTGAGTGTGAGTGTTGTAATGTGGTTGTTTTATTAGTTTTTAAACAATAATAAACCTAGTATACCAAAGTCCTGTGAGGTGGGGCAGCTACGCAGAAAGTGTTCACCCTTTCATCAAACTAAAAAACAGTGATAACCCTCACATTAATATTTGTGAGCTGTGTAGAGGTGAAGTTGACCTAAGCAATAGTGGTCGCACAAGAATTGTAAGGAATTTTAAGCAACACTAACACTTACTAGCAGTAAATGCAGCCACATCAAGTAAAACGGTAAGCAAGTACTTTTTAAAAAGTATTAACATCTGACCCGCCTCGGTGGCGTAGTTAGCTAACGCGCTAGTCGTGTTGAGCTCGACTGCTGAGGACGGGGAGATCGAGGTTCGAATCTCGGTCGGGTGAACTGGGGTGGTTTTTCCTAAATGGTTTTCCACTCTCCCTCCACGCAAATGCGGGTTCACTTCCTCTAATTCAACCTTCCCAATTCCTAATCCATTAGAGTAATTAGTACTTAAAGCGTATAACCCGAACGGGTAGTAAGACGCGGTGCTAAATATTATTATTATTATTATTATTAACTTCTGAAAATTTTCTTTTGGCTGCCAAAGAAGGTACTTATGCATATCATAAAATTAAACATTGTATGCAGAGTTTTCGTTCCCTTGACTGAACTTTGAAGTTGGTAGCAGGTATGTTTGAACCGAAGTTCTCAGCCCGCACTAAAACAGAAGAAATTGTGGAAAACATTTTTGTGAAGGAGGCCCAGGAGAGCTGCAATATTATTTAGGAACAGCATATTATTTCAAAGTTATGATTGCTTCTTCCAATCACCATAACATTAAGATATTGCCATTGATTGTACGATACTTTGACTGTACCCAGGGAGTAAAAGTCAAGCTTCTGGAACTGAAAGACCTTCCTGGGAAAACATCTGAGCAGCTGCACAGATACGTTTACTCTACCTTGTTTTCATTAAATTTAGTGGAAAAGTGTGTTGGTCTTTCTGCAGACAATACCAACACTAATTTTGGAGGCCCTAATCGAAGAGGGGAAACAAACCTGTTTAGGGGCCTCAACAACTCTTGTGCAAAAGCTGTGGTTGGCAAAGGCTGTGTTGCATATGTGATAAACAACTGTACTCAAAATGCAACAGACGTGTTACCGAATGACATTGAAGTAGTAGTTGTCAAGATCTACAAACATTTTTTATCCACATTGTCCATGTAAGTACATTGCAAACTTTTTGTGAATCTGTCGAAATGGAGTACAAGAAGAAAGAAGATGCTAAATTTTTCAGACACGATTACTCTGTTTGTTGCCCGCTGTGAAGTATATCCTCTTAATGTATGAACCTATGAAGGAGTATTTCCTATCATCTCCTTGCCCAACAATATTGAATCATTTGTTTGAAAACCCTGTGGGTGAAGCATGTTTTCAATGTCAGCTTTTTACTTCACGTAGCAATTTTAAATTTTGAAGGTGATAATAAGTGTGCAACTGATGCCGCACTAGAATATTTTGAGCCGATTGAGAAATTAAAGAACAGGGAAAATGTATTCTTGTCAGTGAAAGTAAGAAGATGTCTTAGCAGCATTTAAACAGTCAGCGAGGTGAATTACAGAAGTGATGTTTCTACAGAAGCTAAGGCTTTCTACTTGGGTTGCATTGCATATTTAGAAAAAATGGACTGCTAATCTGAAACAGTTAAAACTTTTTGAATGGGTCAGTTTACACGAGCAAGTTACGTGGGAGAAGGTGCTGGCTTCGTATGAGGCTTTCAAAGATGCCATTGGCTATACTATTGATGAAAATGGAGTTTTTGAGGAAATTACAGCATTAAAAAACTTTATAGCTGGGTACAAAATTCCTAGGTGGAATGAGGGTAAAATTCCTTTTCAAACAAGGTGGTTGGAAGCGTTTACTTTTATGAACAACAAGCTTCAACATCTTAAAAACCTGCAGTGGTTATGTGATTATATATTTTGCCCGCCTGCCCCAAGTGCTTCAGTTAAGAGATTATTTTCTATAATAAATAACTACTGGGCGAGTTAAAAAAACACATGAGTATTGGTACATTAAAGGCTGTGGTGCAGGTCAACACCAACTTTGACGAAACCTGTATAAAAATGTTCAAACACCTGGAATATAAAAAAGGAAAAGCTTCTAAAAGCAATTCATTGCTCAGATAAATATGAATTCCGTTATTATTATGAAGCAAAATCCGGCACAATCCGTTCTTAAATTGTTATTTTAAAATTCAAATTTTCTTTATTGTATTTTTTAAAGTACTGTAGTCCTATTTACCAAGATTTTGTATAAGTGATTAGGCCTAAAATATTTATTTTTTAAAGTTAATTTTTTAGCAGTTTTAGACACAAGTTTTATTTGCAAAAAGGCTATGTACACAATAATAAAAGCTAATCTAATAATTGATGTATATAAATTGACTATATAACTCGCTCTCTTAAACTAATATTCAAAAGTGAATTTTAATAAATTGTTTTATGTTTAAACTATTTTTCTTTCTCTCTGTCTATTATTTTTATTCTATCTACTCTCAGGTTGTCCAGCGACCTGGAAAACCTGGAAAACAGGGAATTGTCAGTGAATTTGCTTGGTCAGGGAAAAGTCATGGAAAAGTCAGGGAATTTTATTAAATTTCTGGAAATTTTACATTTCATCTATATAAAGCCTCATATTTTGATTCACATTAGTCAAGATAACACTTTTCTTCCAGTTAATACCTACCTAGAATCACTTACACACCATTGTCCATGTTGAGCAGCTTTATATCACTTCTAAAGGTCAACAAGTGAGTTATGTTTCTTTCCACCCTTCTGCCACATGTATTTAGCCAAAGTTGAGTCATGATTATTCATATGCGCAAAATTTGACTAGGCCTACATTTTAAGTAGAAGGAACTAAGACTGACTCTGTCCCACAACTATTTTAAATCTTTCTTGCTTGAGGCAATATTTTAATCGCTCAATACAATTTTACTGAAATCTATTTTTAACTTAAAATAGTCAATTTCCCCGGAGGTAGCAATTATTTAATCCCTTTATTGAGTGATACAACTTCAGAATGTGTATGTATCTAGAAAAAAAACATACTATTTAATCTGTGATCTTAAAAAATTATTTTCGTAATATACGTGATATCGATAAATAGTGGTCTGGGAAAAAGTCAATTGGATCTGGAAAACCTGGAAAAGTCAGGGAATTAAAAAGTATAGTTTGGCTGGACACCCTGACTCTATACATAAGTTATACATGCACGTCACACACCATGGCCTCAAATCATACTACTCGTATATGTGATATATTTTAATGTCCTCCTTTTTCTAAAAAATATTATGGTCACCGTACTTATAATGAACCAGTACACAAAACGGCTCGATTTTCCTTTTTACCAAAGTTGTAGGGATACACCATTTGGGAATGTTATACTTTGTCACATTTAATTGCATCAAATTCCCAAAGTGTACTTAAAAAAAAATGACTTATAGGAGGTGGGAAAAAATCTGGAAGAAAAATAGATGGCGAACCTTATAGTCATATCTTAATAATTTTTATCACATAAATGAAGTCAAAGTTAATTTTACTTATAAGAGTGAAAATATTGACATTTTTGACCAGCTTCAGTGGCCCCGTGGTCTAAAGCCGCGTACAAATGGGTGTAACGTGTAATGTAAGCAACGGTGTAATGTAAAGTAAATAAGTATATCTCGATAGGTAAATTAAAACAAATAAATTATGTAGGTAAACAGACCACCATTCGCCATTCGCACAGTCACCACGAATCACGTCCAAACGTTAACTGGGAGCGCCTTTGTGTTCGCTCCAAAAACCGACAGACGACGGTTCAGAACATTACATGCTCGTTTTGCGTCCAAACGAATGAATAGTTTTAAATTATACAATCAATTACATTACACGTTACACTCGTCTGTACGCAACTTAACGTGCTACTTTCGTGTTAGACTAGACTGCCAAGGACGTGGAGGTCGGGGTTCGATCCCGGTCGGATGTATTGAGGTTTTTTCCTGAATGGTTTTCCACTCTACCTCCACGCTAATACGGGTGCATTTCCTCTAAATTACGCCTTCCTAATCTCTAACCCATAAGTGTAACAAGTACATAGAAGTATAACCCGAACGGGTAGAAAGATGCGGTGCTATATATATATATTGAAGCTCTTTCGGTGTTTTAAATTTCTAACATGAACCTTACTGTAAAATAAGTCTGACCACTGGAATATCAAAGCGGGTTTCTATTAAGATTTCCTAATCTCACTACTGGTTCACTGTATTATCCACTCATTAGTATCCGCCAATCTGACATCAAAATTGTACTCGCATAGCAAGTAGCTCATTGATTTATATCGAGTAACCATTCACAAAATATGATTTGCCTTGGCTATGCTAGCGTAGGTTAAGATGAGTTAGATTAAATTAGGTAGAGCGAAGTTGTGTTAAGGTATTACAGAATCAACCAGTTTGAGTGACTAAAAAATGTTATTTAAATAACCTGGCATTTATATTTTTTAATTTTAAATCCTGCTTTATAAACACAATTTATAATTTTTACTCCAAATTCAGTCTTCGGCTTTTATTGTGTGTGATTTTTACTTATAGGTCATATTATTCTAATGTTGATAGGTGTTTATTAACTTTGGATTTATTTTAATACCAAACCTAATAAATAACAGTTTTATAAAGTTTTGAGAATCCCCAACTTCAGTAATTTTGACTGCTTACTGTAAATGTATAAATTACAATGATGCCCTAAAAAAGGGCATATATATTAAATTTAGCCAAAATCCTTTGATATTTAGTTTTTACTAGCCCATTTGATCTAACTTGTATATAGCTTTTATATATTGTAATATAATTTAAATAGTTAAAGTTTATAGTTTGTTTACTTTAAGAGAAAATATATAAAATAGTTTTGAAAAGTAGACTTGTAACTCATTGCTTAGCATGATTATTGATAATTTTCAAAATGTAGGACCCACATGGATGGATAAATATGAGCCTAAGAAACAAAACAAATATACAGCATTGGTGCCCTCAAGGAAGAGACCTAACTTACTATATGTGCAGAAAGTTTGGTAAAATCAAGTGGTGGCTCGTAGCTAAAATTAGTGAGGGTGCTGCTCCATAAATTTTCTAGCCTTTGTTTTAACATTGTGTAAAAGGAATAAAACATGTTTAAAAAGAACATTTATTCAGGAACTTGATACAATCTTAACAGAAAAACCAAACTTTTTTACTTACTTTAACTTAAATGGTTACAGTTCAAGCTTGATCTATTAATTTAAAATGAAATCCATTCTTCATGTTTTAATTTGCGCAAAAAGTTCAATAATTTTCTCCTTGATCTCTGGATGACAATTGAGGGAATTGTTCTCCATTGACTGTACTGCAAGCGCATTTAGTCTTTCTGTTAAATAAAAGAACCGAAAAAAAAGAACCAAATAGAATAGCTGGAAGAAAATAATAATCTAATTCTACACTCTTCTACACTTAATCACATTCAAGAACATGGTTCACGGTTTTTAAGCACAACACACGCTGAGTAAAAAAAACACTTCCTTCCACCATCACGCCAGAGCTGCACTGCGAGAGCAACAGTGCTCTTTCTACCTGGCACTCCCGCCTTCCTCCCCACCCCTTTCCTATGTGTGCATGTGTACAACAGTCAAACACCACGTCACTGGCAATGTGAATCACACAGTTCCATACAATGATTTTTGTATCTTTTTCATATATTAGGAGATGGCTACTGAAGTACTGACATTAAGCTTAAGGAATATATATTGTACTACAAAAATAAAGAAAAAATTTAAGCAAAAAGGACTCATTATATTAAATGTTATCGATAATATCAAGTGGAAATAGGTGGTGCTACAGTTCTGCATTGCCTATACTCGAGCTGCCACTGGTAAAATTACTTTTTACTGTTTAGTTTTCAAAATTTTGGCTTACCTAGATCCACTTATTAAACGTTATATTTATATGTAAACCATATATATTTTAGAATGACACACCTCTATTATAAGTAAGACAATTTCTATTTTTAGGCCTTCAGATAAGTTTAGCACTGGAGGGTTTTCGTCTCTAGCACAACGCCATTGCTTATAGTTGAGGACCAAATTTTACTATTTATTTTCCCGTCATTTTTGTTTTTACATAATTACATTTCCAACCACTTGGCCTAGTCTATCAGGAGAGGTTCGTAGGTTGTTACCAAGTCAAGCAAGGCTTGATAGGGCTGTATTAGTAACTGGTTTCCTTATATTCAGTATCGATCTTACTCTTCACAGTGAATAAATTTTTTTTTTATTATATTATATTGTGTATTGAATTTAGGAGAATTCAACTTTAAATGCGTTGATGGACTATATTATGTTTCAACAAGTGATACTATGATGTATTGAGTAAAAAACAAAGTTACAAGATTAAATTGACAAGAATTTGGTAATATTGATACAAGTCATTGTCACTAGGACGTAATCTGTATTATATATTAGATTAATATTCAAAAAATTTAATAACACATTAAAACATTTAACAAATATTAAAAATTAAAAAATTGTCAAACATATACCAAGGACGTTCGTTACTACATCAAAATTCGTGGAGTTGGATGAACTTTATAATATAGTAAAATTAATGTATATAAAGTCCTTAATCTCTGTCAGTTATTAAAGTATGCATGCATTTAAGGACACATTAATTAGAATTGTAAAATAATATATCGTAAAATAATGTGAGAAAACGTATTAAAATTGAATTGTTCCTTATCTGTAATCCCCTGTTCCTTTGTTCCACATTGCTGTGTTTATGAATATTGTCGACATGTTTCGATGCACTTACGGCATCATTCTCAAGACTAATATTGAGTATGGTTGGCCCAATGACTTGTGAGGGGGAGTGTACAGTTTACTAAAACCATCATTCCACTCCTTACAGCAATCCAGTGCTCCGCCTTTTGTTTAGCCATGGTTAAAACGTACTCTCCATTAAAATATTGGTATTTAGTTTAAATTAATTGAAAAATGATATATGGACAAAGAAATTGAACCCGGGAAATTTGGCTTACCATGTCAATGCCACTGAGCTATCCAGGAATCCTCCCGTGCTCAGGGTCATTCTTCCGTCATATCTTTAGTGTGAGTCTGTGATAAACGTGTATGATCGTCAGCTACATATGAGCGACCAATAGTATCGCGAGATGTTAGATACCACAACCATCTGCGACTCAGGAGGGCTGTTGTGAAGCAAAGTGAAAAATACAAGAGTGCAACTGAAGCGAGTTCACAAACTCAATTGAAATGTGAGTGGAGAATGACTGTGAGCATGGGACATATCGTAAATATCTTAGGTGGCAGAGCTTTGGCGCTCCAGAACAAAGGTTCCGGGTTCGGTTACTGTGTTCAAAGTCGTTTTTCAACTAATTTAAAGAGATTAAAATGTGGTCTCCTCCATGGGAGCATTCCCATAATTACGAATTATTTGTAAACTTTATGTTGCTAATTTAAAAATTTCTATTAACGTTATTTGATATACCGATTAACTATTGAGTAGAGACACCTCAGGGAACCACCTACTCGAGGGGCGACTGCGGTATTTTCATGAGAATGGCAGTTATGAATCTTCTAAACCACTAAGATATGAAATAAATTACTTTAGAGTTTTTTGTTGTGATACAATTTGAAAATTACTTTATTTGTCGGAGGAAGACTATGTAGATATATGTTTCCTATCATTCTTCTTAATATTAGCTTTGATAATTCGCGTGAAACGTAGGTAGAAATAAAATTATTCTATCATATTCATGGATTGTTTTAAAATAATAAAAACTTAAAATGTAACGTTTTAACGCTATCCTGACAACTTGATACCTTTCCGCATCATGTGACGTGGACAATATTTTAAAGTAACAAACTTTCTTAAATAATAAGCAATTGATAAACGTTTGCAACGTATCTCATTGCTACATTGGGCTAACCCCTTAGTAACCGCTTAATAACCAATAAAGTTATTTTTAATTTCAATATAAGGGGTTAGGGTGGAATAAAACACTTTTAGATATAAATGAAAATAATTTATAAGTGTATATAAATTACACATACACAGTTATACACTATATAAGGCGTTATTTCTTAAATTATTTTCAAAGGTATTTGTGCAGGTACTGGTAAATTAAAATATAATATCTAAAATATATTTTTAAAATAATTATAGATAATTAATAGACTAGACACATTATTAGTCTAATATTTACCATTATTGTGTGCAATTACTGAGTTCTTCCTCTTAAACAATACACACACACGCTCAAATAGTTCACCAACATTTATCTTCAAAAGTAGAACAATAAACAAAAAATATACGTACTTATATAAATAATAAAATCTTTGAAAAACTTAGTAAATGATGGCACAGTAAGAATATACTTTGAAGCACAGTAGGGCTTTTATTTAGTTTATGATGATTTTATTGTCTAGGACTCTGATTGTATTTCATTTGTTTGATGTAATTGAAAAACAGTGCAAATAGTCCAATGTAATAGCTTCCAAAAATTAATCAAAATTCATTATATCATACCTCATAAATAACCTAAATATTAAAAAAGCTTAAGCACTTACACCGAAGAAAACTTATACAGTAATTTTAATAGTTTAAATACCAATGTTCACACAAATACCATTAATATACCATAAATAAATTGAGTTAGATTATCAGCAAAGACAAAGGTTTTTATATTAAACTATTTTATTTTCCATGCTAAGCTAGTAAAATGGGTTCCTATTTACAAATGGTATCTGCATTGTTAGCTTAAAATGTTTTTAAACTATTAAAACGTTAGTGCCGTTACAAATAATCATTTCAGCAAAATATTGGCTTGATTTCAACCCAATAAGGCATTTAATTACATACCGAAGATGAACATAATGTCCAAAATTATTTGGTATGACCAAACTCCCCTTAATATTAAAGGATGCTCGTGGCTTGTTACCAAGGCAAGATCAGCTTGATGAGACTGTACTAGTGAACTGTTTCTGATGCCAGGCTTGCCAGTTGGACTGTTCATTACAAAACTAATCGTGGCGGGGGGAGGGGGGGGGGAGAACGGCTTGTCAAGCCCGGGAATAAAGGATCAGACCTGTTTCATTTTTTGCTGGCATTCCTGGAATGATGACAAGCCAACACTGATTCTGTGTGGGTAACGTCAACACCGGAATGACCGGCACTTCCACAGTGGTAGGATTCCAGACTAAATCGTACATAATTCAAGTAGTCATCCTTTGCATTAACTTCAAGTTCACGCAAGAGATTAATATCTAAAAATTTGTTCCTTTCGTGTAGCCAACGTTTACACCTTAAAGACAGTTTATTCTTTTTAAATACATCTTCTTCAAACAACATCGTAGTAACCTTTGCAGTACGTTTTTTACATACTTCAACACTGTAAACCCTCACAAGTTTTTCACTGCAGCCCACCGTTCTAAACTAATGCTCGTGAGTAGAAAATTTGCATTTCACGAAGCAGGGAATGACAGTCCCGTGTGTGGTGAATCCTGGCAAGCCCTGAATGACAGTTTTAGCACGAATATCCTGGCATATAGCCAGAGTTGATCATTTGCGGGGGTGGGGGGGACTTTTAAGTCAATGCATGGATATTCATTCGATTATTTGGAATGTGGATTATTAAATGGATCGTGAAGGATCGGAAAACATTTACCAGTACAGTTCTGTCAAGCCTTGCAACAAACCACGGGCCACCCCTGCTCAATTTTATCAACCTAGGTCTAAACTACGATGTTTACTGCTATCTGGTGGTGTCCACTGTATTTAGATCAGGAGACGCATCGTAGTTAGGCCCCACATGTTGCCGTCTGGTTCTAGTAGCCGTCACTCCAAGTTTTCCTCCAACCGTGGGTTTCAAGGCTTCAATTAATCGTTGGACTCTTTGAGCTGCATTCTGCGTGGGCATGAGATGATTTAATTGGTACAAATGCACTTAGTGAAACAGCTCAAATAAACAATTCATAGCTTAGGCTTTGAAACAACATAATCCAAACGGGAAGTAAGACGCAGCGTGTTAATACAAGTTATAATGACTGACAACAATGTTTTGAAATGCCTCCAATAAAGTTTGTAAGAGAATAATGAATTTTTATAGTGAACACAGTAGTATAGCAACACAAAAACGAAAATGTCCGAGATTATTCAACATGACAGGGGTAGTTTTAAATATATTGTTAGAGAAAAAAGTAAAATGCATTCAATTTCAATTGAAGCTTGACCTTGAGTACGTGCGCACGCAGGTAAGGGAAGGAGGCGTGATACAGAATTCCCCCTTCTCCATGCGTGACCGTTACAGTTTTCGCTCACTGCGCATAGTTTTCGTTCACTGCGCATTCAAGGTCAAGCTTCAGTTGTACTAAAATATACTATTATCTACCATGATGACGTCGCCAACAGCTTTGGAGCCCCTGGTCACTAGGTTCACGGAGGATCCAAACAGTTCCCCAGGTATATCCAGGGACACCTTGTTCCGGTCAAAGTCCGGGATATCATCTGTTGTGGTCTGAGTCCCCTATTGTAAACAAAAATATAAAGCATCATCATAGACCTCAGTCAAAGTTATTTAATGTTTTCTTTTTACATCAAATAAAAATAAATGTATGAATAAGGATGGAATTTTACTTTCGAAATTTTGTTTAGTTTGTGGAATCTGTACTTGTTAAATAGAAAGTCAAACAGTTTTACCATTCTCCCAATCCACAACTTTTCTGAGCTGAGCTTAACCCCACACGGGCCGATCAATAATAGTTCACCATGATATACTGCTTGTTTACCCCACACCCACTCCTCGGAAACTCATCTTCTCCAACTCTGAAAGGCGGACCAATAGGATACTCGGGACCACACTATCGGTACACTAAGCATTCACTGACGTTCTTGCATACCGCCCTGAGACCTGAACGTTCCTTCACTTCAATATAAAGGAAGAAACCCACTATTAACAGCCAGCTATGAACAGCCAACCCAGCAACAGTCGTATTACTTTGCATATAGATTTCAATGGAGAGTAGCCCACTATTAACAGAGAGTACGGCAACGGACAGCAACGTAACAGCACGGCTGTAATACTTCTCCAGGAATGTGTCCGTTGGCCTCGAATGGCCAGTAATCCTTTAGCCACGAGGAGGTATAGCTATTTATCAAGTTTGTGCGTTTTTTTTTAAATTAATGAGCTTAGACGAGCTTCTGACAGAAGCAATGAAAGGTTTCCTATTCACATATGATGTGTCTGATCCCAGTTACCACGACAGCAGAAATAAGGACAACGCATGGCAACAAATATCAAAGAATGTTGATGACTTTACAGGTCATATTTTTTACAGTTCACCATATTCACTCCTCTTCTGAAATATGACATGCACCCAGAACATGTGTGTATGGCGCTTTTTTCCACACTCTTCCTCCTCTAGCATAAACTGCACCCAATACCATAAACTCCTCTTCGAATAAACCCTCCATAGCAACTGAGACTTGCAAAGAGTTTCTACTAATGTTTTGGCCGCGCCATGTCGTGTCGTGCCGTGCCGTGCCGGCTCTTCATAGTGGGTTTCCTCCTGTACAGTCCGGTAATGAGTGGCCATTTGGCCACTTGACTACTTGGTCATTTGCTTAACTCCTTTCGATACCTCCTCTTACCACTTGGGCCCTGTTTCAAAAGGGAGGTACAAGTCTTGTCATGACAGACGATTCAGTTGAAGTTCAAGCATATGAAATGAATATATTTTACTTAAATAAGGTTGAGATATAAATTTGTAAAAAATGAAATAGAAAAAGTTGAATGAGGTTAACAGAGAATTGAAATATATTATTATCTTCTATTTCATTTTTTACAAATTTATATATCAACCTTATTTAAATAAAATATATTCATTTCATATGCTTGAACTTCAACTGTATTTCATATTCTTCATGGCATGTATTTTGATGAATTTGTGATGATAGTACTTACTATAATATGAGATTAATGTGAACTCAAAACTTTTAAGACAACGTAGACTTCTATTCTTGGTTAACTCAGTTAACATTTATTATTCTACTTTTACAAGTTTATATCTTAACCTTATTTAAGCAACTTATTATCATTACATCCTTTTTAATTCCAGTTTTAAAATCAGTTTCTTTATTACATGTATTTTAATATGTTTTTTTTTATATATGTGTTGTTTCTTGACTCATATTTTTAATGTGTTTATAACCTTTTGATAATGTCAAGTATATTATTCCAACTTTTATTAACTTTCATTTTGATCAATTAGTCTAATAAGTATTTTCTATTCCTTTAGTATAATAATGTCGTATAATAATATTTTTGCGTTAATCTTATAGTATTAAAGTAGGTAAGATATTCATGCGCTAGGGCATCATGTACTAGGGCGCGGCGGGGAAATTAATAGCTTGTAGACGCGGTGGTGGGGG
>CABFVX010005473.1:0-19227 GCA_902151425.1 Timema shepardi
CCGATGAGTTGAGGGTCATCCCATTGGAGAAAAGCAAAGAAACGCCTTCGTCAGAAATACTCGTTAACGGATTCCATTCGGATCTGGGAAAAGAGGATCACGTCGATGGCAAGACTGGTCGGCAGCAATCCTCGAGGACGACCCCCTCTAAGGACCTCCATCCATCGCCTTCCTCTTTCATAGAGGCGTTAAACAACGCTGAAAACAAGGATCGGGCGGTTACCAAAGACATACCGGACCTTCAGGCGAAACAGGGGATCGCAAAGCCCGAGTCGAAGAACCTTTGTAACGGGAGCGTGAAGCAGACGGTTAGGAACCGCAAGGAGAACCGTCAGAAGACGAACGGTAGCGTCAATGGGACGAAACTGAAGACAACCGGCAAGATGGAAAGGAACGAACCGTCTGCTGGCGGCCGGAACAAGGGACCACCCGAACAGAACGCGAAGCAGCCGAACCGTCCGTCGACCGAGCCGAGCACCAACCCGGACTCGTCCCCTCGGGAGGCCAAGGAGCGCGCGCCGAGGATTCCGCACGACCTCGCTCCGGGGCCCCGCGCCTACAAGGTAGCGGAAGCCCCTCAGTTACCTCACGACAAGAGAGGAGCCAAACCGGCGAGGAAGGAACGTCCGAACAGGAAGTCCCCTCCAAACCAACCACCGGCCGTCCCAGAGACTGCGCCTCTTGACCCCCCTGATATCACGTCGCTGTCCTTAAGGCCCGAGCCTCCTAAAAACCTGAAGTCACCCTCTTACGAGACTTCTAAACCCTCGAAGGAAACTTCCCAGAAAAGCCCTTCCATCGACGATAACTCATTGAAGTCCCTAACGGAGGCGAAGACTCCTTTGACCAAAGAAAGTATTAAGACGCCATCGGTTGAAGCATTTGTATGCGAGACGAGCAGGTCGATATCTTCGTTGCACTCCGGTGAGCGTGTAGGCCCCAAAGAGATATCCTCTCTGAAAGCCCTGACCCAAGACTTCATTTCCAAAGAAAGACACCTGCCAGACCCCCGCCAGCCAGGGAAGGAGCACAAGTTTTCTGGGAGCCCACCGGTGAAAGAATGTGAGGAGCACCTCGGAGATGATCATAGGGTCACGGACCCTCCTGTCCCGCCACCGCGGCGCAAGCGGTGGAGAGGGCCCGCCTTGAGACGATCGTCGACGGAACGGGCGCCCACCCCCGGCAGGGAGCTGTTCGACGGGGGAGTGGAAGGACCGTTGACAGGGGAGAGCTCCCTCAGTAGCAGCAGCTCGAGCGAAGAATCCGTCATCGAGCTCCTGTCTTCCATGCCGACCAGTCCCGATGTCGAGGTCAAGGCCAGGTCGTCGGAGGAAGAGGACTACGTCATATTCAAGGACAGCCTTCCTACGAAGGACAAACCGGGATCCGATACGACGGTCGCGACTTGCGCCAAGCTCGACGACCGCGATAAGTCAACGTCAGCCCATCCGACAGAGGTTGTCCCTTGGGAGGAAGGACGCGATCCTCGGCCCGAGAAGCAGGAAGACGAAAGCAGCCTATCCCTGACGAGCGTCGACAGATATTCGGAAGTCTTATCCCGACTCATCGCCTCGGACGCGCTGACCGAAGTGACCGAAGAACGCGCGAGGTCAGACTACCCCATCACCGAGGCCGTCACGAGGTGGCTGAGGAGTCAGTCGCCCGAGGAAGTGTTGTCCTTGCCTCCTCCAGAGTCCGAGAGCGACCTCACGGACGATGAGACGCGGGGCGAGGAAGAGACGCAGGGGGGAGAAAAGAAACTGACCGGTCCAAAAAACGTGTATCGCAACCCTTTGCCTGCACCATCTCTTAAAGACGACCTCCATCCGTTGAACGGGGGTCTTCTGAGAGGCGCAGGTATAAGGGTTGCAAAACAATCCGGATACACAACAAACGTTGACAATAAAATGGGCGAGGAGGGCAGGACAAATGTTCCACCATCTGTCGATGATGCGAGGCATGTCGGTCCTGGATCCGATATGAACGAGGAGCCCCGTTACGACGTGGAGCGGAACATGAGCAGAGAAAGCAGCTTCGCGAGCGATTCCACCGGAGAGTGGGACCAGTGGGACATCGAGTCGACGAAACCAACCGTGCCCCAAGAGGGCGCACGCCTCCAATCGGAATCGCCGGACGACAGGAGGACGTACATGTGCGACCCTTCTCTGTCGGTCGCCAAATACTACCGCCTGGGGGCGCCCGCGGCGAGGAGGAAGGACGAGGAAGGGTCGTCTAGCGAGACGCTGTCGGGGTCGAGTTCGGACGAGGTCGACGCCCTGAGGCACTTTGAGTACGAGATGGGTGACCTCGAGAGGGGCTCTCGGGTGTCGCTGGCGGTGGAACTCGCCCGGTCTCTCGAGCCTCTGCCCGAACATTGGGCGGTGGACCCCATCAGGAGCGGACGAGATGTTCGGGAACCCTGAGGTCTACAAGGAGAGGTATGGAGACTCACCGGGGGGCCGAGTCTGGTTGGCGGAGTCTGGGGACAACAGCACAAGGTCGACGCACTCAAAGCAGGAGAGTATCTTTCGGCGACAATCTGAGATCCTGGTGAGTCGACTCAAGGGGGAGGGGCCCTTCCCTTGCGGCGGGATCTGCTGCATCCTCCAATGACACGAGGTGGTATTTCACATGGGACTTTTCTACTATCACCAATTTCTGACGGATGACGCCGCAATGGCTGGGGGGAGTATTTGAAAGACATTTTTAACGCTGTATTTAAATCATGTTGTTAAGTTTGTTTTTATGATCAATTACTGTTGTAAACAAATAATAAATGACAAAAGACTGCTAAGCAATATATATTTGCGTTATTGCACACCTGCAAAAAAAAACCACTTGAAATATGAGATAAAAATCAATGTTAATTCAATGTAAACATATAACTGCTTTTATGTACAAGAAAACATAAAAAGTTATTGGCATGCGTCAATAACTGACGATAACAATAAAACATGTCAAATCTTCTTTAACACTGATTGTTAATGCGGTAAATATGAAATATAAAATCTATTTTGAAGGTTAATTATGATAAACGTTGTTGAAAAAAATAATACTTTTTTTAATAAGACAAAAAAAAAAGATGGTGTTATTTTCAAAATATTATTCTAAGCATTTAATGATAATATTTTAATAAAATAAATGAAAGATAATGAAATGTTGTAATATTTTTTTGTTTGTTTTGTTTTTAAGGAAAGAATAAACAAACAAACAAAATAATTGTTATTTATGTTATGATTGCTATTTTCAAAAGTATTGAATAATAATAATAATAATAATATTATTGTTGATTGAACACGAGTCATAGATAGAGATTGTGTGTTTTCATTTGTTTTGAATTCTAAGTTTCAGATTGAATGAGTGGATGTTATAATTAGAAGGATTCCTATGATAATAATGCAATATTTATAATATTTTGACAAATGCTCATTGTTGAAAGTAATGGCGAATGTTAACAAGATGATTTCAATTTAATATATACATATATATATATATATATATATATTCATTTTAATTTATGAAGTTTGTATGAAGAAGAAAAATGTTGATTTATTAAGTATTTAAAAAAAAATCATTAGTTTATTTATGAAGAATGTTTAATTTTTTTTAAAAAGTACTGAATTTGTAGTCCTTAAATATGTTCCTGTTTCTATGATTTTAATTCACATTTTTTAATGTGTTAAATTCAAAATTATCACACTTTAGAATTCAACCAATATTTAAATTAAAACACTGTAACTTAACGCAAAGACAATGAATGATTACTTTTTGGTTATGAACAATTATTTTTTATTCTAAAAGCCACCTGTTTTTTTGTTTTTTAGGGTGTGAAATAGTGGTTCAGCTTAATTAATTTTACTGTGTTTTATTATTTGATGAATTTATTTATGTATTGAGTCACATTCATTTGTACAATGAAATCTACGCACATAAATGTCGATCATAATATTTAGGTAACTTCAACCAACAATGATACTTGGTTGTGTCATTTAAAGTTATAAATTATGCTACTTGCATTATTAAACTGTGACGGTAATTATTTTATTCTCGTGAAGTTTATTATCACTTTTGATTTTGATTTTGATTTCACAGGACTCTTCTATTAAATAGGATGTGTTCAATTAAATCTTTTACCATTTTTTTTACATTAATGTTAAATTTTGGGGATAAAAAAAACATGCTTTTTATGAAATGATTGAGCGGATCCGATTTTGAAGAAATGTAAACAATATAGATCTAATGGTCTTTGTAATGAACTTAGCTTCAGAGTCCAAATGTTATTAATTTACTGGTTAAAATTTAAATATGGCATTGGAGTAGCTGTTAGGCCTAATTGAAAAAAAATCAAATAAAAGTTGATGTTGAATTTGTAAAAAAAAAAATTAAAATCTAAATTAGAATAAGTTAAGGAATGTTAATTGATGTAGTCCTAGGGAAAAAAAAATTATTTGTGAAGGTTAATTAAAAATGCATCAAGAGTTATCAATTTTCTTTTTTTTAAATGCAATAAATAAAATTAATAAATAAACGTTATTTTTTATTTTGTTTTATTTATCTTTTTTTTTTTACGCACTGCATGCCAAATATAGCCAGTCGTTGGAATGTTTTGCTTAAAAAAAATAATTTAAATTAACCCATATTGAAAGAAATGTAATTTTGAAAATATAAATATACTTATACACACCAAATAAAAATGCTATTAAATGTAGAACTTTATCGTGCGCTTAGTGGGGCAAAATATTCCAAGATGGCTACAAACACATTAGAAGTCTAGAATTTTGTTTTCTAAGAAATAGTAGTCTAAATTGGTTTTAGATTAGGATTTGTGAAACTTGACTTCAAATGATATTAACCGCGTTTAAGTACCAACATCAAATAGTTCTGCTGCATGGATAGTACCAACATAACACCACTTTATTTGACCGCTATTTTGCTATGTTGTTTGTTGTGAAGCCAGTTATAATTTTAAGGTTTATTATTGGCAGTTAGGGATATTCAGTATGTGTCATTACGGGGGGTTGGTATCGATACAGAATGTAAAGATCTAGATTTCCTCCTCAACCAAACACCTCTGAATGTTGTTTGAGTTTTGTTTGCATCAGATTGAATATTGATGCAGTTCAAAATTGGTCGAGGAAAGTAATTCTGATGACGTAATTTGCAATCCCAAATGCCAATAACCCTATTGCATTAAGTGCCTGAGAAATAAATATCGACCCACTATAAGATATTAATGATACACTTTTTTATAATAAATTTAACTAATTTTTTTTTCTCTAAAAACTTCAATTTAACTTGGTACATTTGCTAGTAAAATATTTTCAAGTAATTAGTGCTGTTCTATTTAATTAATATATATGGCATAGCCACGACCGTGCAAAGCCACGACAAAATGAAAGAAAGTCGCATTAAATTCTATATTAATTTGTTTGTTATATTTAATATTATAATTTTATCAAAAGATGTTCTACGAGGGATAAAACTCGGTGGTACATAGCATGCCCCCCTGGGGGTTACGTGCACCTCAGTTTAATAAACACTGAACTAGACCTATCAGTTAAAATTGTTAAACTCTGGTTGTGGTGGTACTATCGAATCCTGGAGAGGGAGTTTCTATTTTTATCATTTTCTCACGAGAATGTGATGTAGTGTGAACATGACTAAAACATATTGCAATCCATGTAGTGTAACAACGTAATTGGCCTAAATGAATGTCTAGTTCCCCCTTTCCCTGCTCACATTAATCTCTAGGACCATGTAAACAATAAATATTGTAATAATCTTGTAAACGTTAGGCGTGAGCTACTCTTAGAACTGCTATGGGATGTAGAAGGTCCTGTGTTCGAGTCAAGGAAGGTGTAAAACGGTTCATGGTAACTCATACTCTGGGAGAAATGTCATGTGACAAGCTTTGAGTACCTCCGTGTGTGTTGGGCGACAATACCCTCACACCCCGTGTGGTCAAATGGGGCGGGGAAACTCCGATAAAGAAGTAGCGGCTCCGGTTGAGGAAACTGAGATTAACGACCCTAGGGTTTGTTGTGCTGAGCACATGACAACCCTCTCTCAGCAAATGTTGGCACTATCATCGCTAATAATGGTACATCTCTCTTACACTCTAGAGTAAATTCTGGTGATGATGGTGCAATTATGAGATGTAGTAGAAATTTGTAAACATTGATATTAATTACTATTAGTCCTGGAAAGATGTAATTAGGTGCACGAGACATAAAAATGATGTTTCCCAAAGTTTGTCACGTGAAGAGCTTGAACTTACCATGAACGATGTATAAAGTAGCATGTTGTCACATTAAGAGTTTGGACTTACCATGAACGATGTATAAAGTAGCATGTTGTCACATGAAGAGTTTGGACTTACCATGAACGATGTATAAAGTAGCATGTTGTCACGTGAAGAGTTTGAACTTACCATGAACGATGTATAAAGTAGCATGTTGTCACATGAAGAGTTTGAACTTACCATGAACGATGTATAAAGTAGCGTGTTGTTGATTTGCGCAAGTATTGTTAAAATATATTATAAAGGTTTAGCCGCTCAAAGTTGAAAGAATATGATTGCTTTATTGGTAAGTCTTATAAATGTTTGCAACAATTAAACCGGTTAAATTAGTTGAGAGTGAAATATTTTGTGAGTTTCCCTGCATGGGGCTAAATCACCATTTTCCCTCAATTTTAAAATTTTAATATACTTAGAAATGAAACTGCCAATAGGTATATAAAAAGAAGTGTATTTATATATTGTAAACATTGTTAGACTGGTAATGTTAGTGACTTCAGAGTAAAAATAATTTTTCCCGAATATGAATGGTGAAAAGTTATCGCAGAATATCTAATATTTTGTATATTCTTTAAATGATCGGTAAAACACACCTTGCTTGGTAAGCATTTTAAAAATATTACTTTGTTCATTTAAAGTCATAAAGTCATTAAAGTTTTTTTTAAGTATACAAAAAACATCTATAAATCCTCTGGATTTTTGGCAAGATTTTGGTCGCGTCTAATATTAAATTAGATTTTGATCATTTAAATATCTAAAAAAAAAATTCAGGAATGGCAAATCTATGTATTTTTGAGGCACCAAATTTAAAAAAAAAATAATCGTTACTATCTTGTCTTATTGGGCTTGATAAACTTCTTAATTGGTTGGTCAAAATATGTATCTTGAAATACATTGTTATACGAGTGTTGGCGCATTCATCATGAATGGTGAACATCACACACATTTAAAACATCTCAATAAATTGTATGAAAACCAAAATTCGTCGTAGATGTTCCAAAATTAAAAACGGATGGAGACAAAATGTCTATCAGATCCAGAGCTTGCGCTTGTAGACGTGGATATGAATCAATTATCCGTGTGTGGCTTTATCAATATCCCTGTTAATGTTATGTTTAAGGAGGTTGGATAGGATTGCGATTCTGCACTGAAATATATCAAATAAAAGTAAGGTTTTGAGAGAGAGAGAGAATTTACACAAGTAAGTTTGGGAATTTTATGTGTAAATTCACGGATGTAGTTTTCTGTCCATATCATCGTGCGTAGGTGGCAAAACATCACACACATCTGGGACAAGTTTGGTTCGGATATCAACAATAGACAACATGATATAACACATTAGAACAATGTACAACAATGTACAACAATGTGAGGTAGCTTCTAGAGGAGGAAGGAATTGGTATAAACAAATAACTTCACTATTCATTTCACTTTCACAATCAAACGCGATTTTAAAAGTTAAGAAGTATTCCATTTTCATAACAAGGAAGGCATAAAAATATATCGGCTACATATTTAAAAAATCTAAAAAGTACTAACTGAAACTTACAGTACAGACAAACAACAGGTTATGTACTTTAAATTATTCTTAGCAAGTACAGTTCTTACCTAAAAGAAAATCTGTGTTTATCATGTTTTTATGTGTCTCATATTATGGAAAATGGAATATTTCTGAAAATTTACAATAATGTATACTGTGAACGTGTTCAGAAGATGGAAGTGTAAAAATAATAGTTTCGTTCACTGTCCCTTATATTATGGTTACTGAAAACTCACATCCTATAGTTATTAATTTATGGTAATTAACTTCTAACTCTTCGTAACCATCTTGCAAAGTACAAATACAAAGCCTTGACTGGGGGCAAGAGGGGATTAAGTCCGTGATAGATGTCGAAATGTACGTGTGTTTATTGATGAGACTTGCTATTATCCCCCAACACGGGTTGATCTGAGTACCCTTGTTTGGGAAATACCGCGATGAATTCCCAACGTTCCAAACTAAACTCAATACAACTATCCCTTCCCTACCAAAACCAATACTGACGCGAACCTTCCAAGTTGTTATCTTGGGGGACGTCCATGATACGTTTTGCTGCCTACGCACATTTATTATGTTTTTAACATAAATATAAAAGTAGTGTTCCAAATAATTTCTAGGTGTTCGACATGAATATCACTTCAAATAACTATAATCAACACATAGATGTGTAGTCTATAAGATGCTTTGTATCTATTGTTGGAAATGTTACACTTCTTGTTAATAAGTTTTATTTTAAAATGTTTCCGTTTAGTTTATTTAATTATCTTTACATTATCACACACAAATGAAACAAAAGAAATGTGCTTACAATGCTGCCAAAAGCTACATTTTAAATGTTGAGAGTAATTAAACCTGTATTTAGATGGTACAATATATGTAATGCATTGACGAGATGCCGACACGAATGTCTGGGAGTTTAAAGGCACTTAGGCCCTTATTCCTGTTGTGAACAACAACGACAACACGGCTACTTAGAGCATCATTTGTCTGTTTATGACGTGCAGACGCCATATTGGGTTTACAGTAGTTCATTATGTCCTGGTCTCAAGAACACAAAATGTCGTGGCCCCTTTCCTCTGCATTTTGTAGCTTTAGTAAAACTTGTAATGCAAGAACTAGAATCTTAATCAGTCTTAACTGCTCGAGTTACATTTCGGTTAACAATTTGTCATCAACCGTTCCCAATCAACTGTGTTGTTTCGTGAATGTTGAGTTGATGGTAATCCTGTTAATTGAGAATCCCAAGGGATTGGTGTTGGGGAGTCCCTGCTGACAGGGGATTTCAAGTGGGTGTGTTCCCAGACACAGCGGAGGAGGGTTCAGGGGCAAATAGAGCAGTTCGCCCTCCCTCCAACCCCCCAAATCCAAAACCTCAAAATTAATTTTCAAAAATTTGCCAGCCAAGGACCACTCCAAAGAGCTTCTAGAAGAAACTAATTTTCTTCAAAATTTCCAGACAAAGGACTACTAATAAAAGCTTCTAGAATCGTCTTAGGTTTTCAAAATTTTCAAAGGAAAGACTCCTCTGAATAGTTTCTAGGTGTATCAATATTTCTTTTAAGAAAGGATCCTTGAACTCCCTTTTTGACTTTTTTTCTATCAGTGATAGGTTTAACATACTTGCTATTAATGGCCTAATTTAATTGGTAAGACCATAAATATATGTAAGCCCGATATGTTAAAATACTTCAATATTATAATCAAAAGTAGGCCTTTACAAATACTAATCACCATTAGTTTAAAGAGTATGAAAAAACCACAACAATAAATAAGTTTTAAGAATCACCTTCAGTTCACTGAGCAAAGACTCGAACCTTTACCTTCCAGTCAAAAGCTATGGAGTGCAACGCACCATTCCGCCACTGGTGCGGCTAATCTGATTTTAAAACAACTTCAGTACATTAAAAATATTTGTTGCAAGAATTTTCGAGGAGCAGAGATGTACCAAGTGTCTTTGACAGAGACATCTTCTCTAATGAACTAGGGTCTGCTAATTACGCACTCGCTCGCCAGTGTGGCCACCCAGTCGCTTGCACGCTCGCTCCCTCGCTCGCCAGTGTGGCCACCCAGTCGCTTGCACGCTCGCTCACTCGCTCGCCAGTGTGGCCACTCAGTCACTTGCGCGCTCACTCGCTCGCCAGTGTGGCCACCCAGTCACTTGCGCGCTCACTCGCTCGCCAGTGTGGCCACCCAGTCGCTTGCGCGCTCACTCGCTCGCCAGTGTGGCCACCCAGTCACTTGCGCGCTCACTCGCTCGCCAGTGTGGCCACTCAGTCACTTGCGCGCTCACTCGCTCGCCAGTGTGGCCACTCAGTCGCTTGCGCGCTCGCTCGCTCGCCAGTGTGGCCACTCAGTCACTTGCGCGCTCACTCGCTCGCCAGTGTGGCCACCCAGTCGCTCGCCAGTCTGGCCGAACCCTCATAAATTGTGTTTGCCTCCGATGATTATTGGAGATGTACCCCCAAACCCCGTGCTCCTCCTCTCTGAAATATAGTTCTGGACACAGCCTTGACGGTCCCCCAACACCCAAAAGAAAATGTTTGGGTGGGCCACAGTGGTTGGTGGTTTTAGGTGCTTTTAATTTGTGTGTTGATAAACACTAAATATGTCATATTTTACCATCTAAATACAAGTTTAGTTTTGTAGCCCATCCATTAAACAAGTTGACGTTTCTCCAACAATAACTGAAAATAAAATGAGGTTGTTGTGTTTTGTAACCTAGAATGTTGTGCCTTAGTCGCTTTGAGTGGGCGCGAAACACGTGGTCTTCACTTTGGCTTGAACAAAAAACAAAAACATGTTTTTTCTTGTTGACAGATTTATATTTATTTTATTTGAATCTTGTTTGCCTGTAAAGAGTTGTTGGTAAATATCGCACTGTTTGCAAATAGCACAAAATATGTTTTGTGAAGTGAGGTACTGAAGCTGCAAGATAGCTTGAGAATGGATGGGATGGTTAGGTACTGAAGCTGCAAGATGGCTTGAGAATGGATGGGATGGTTAGGTACTGAAGCTGCAAGAATGGCTTGAGAATGGATTGAATGGTTAGGTACAGATGCTGCAAGATGGCTTGAGAATGGATGGGATGGTTAGGTACTGAAGCTGCAAGATGGCTTGAGGACTGGTTTGAGAGTGAAGTATTGAGGCTGCAAGATAGCTTGAGAACTGGTTTTAAAGTGAAGGAGTGAGGATGCAAGATAGCTTGAACTGGTATAAGAGTGATGTACTGAGGATGCAAGATAGCTTGAACTGGTTTGAGAATGAGGTACTGAGGATGCGAGATAGCTTGAACTGGTATAAGAGTGAAGTACTGAGGATGCAAGATAGCTTGGAAACTGTATATTTTTATTTGTTTAAATACATAAATATATATTATGTAAAGTTGTAATGTAAGAGCAAAGCGTTGAAAGCTATGTTTGGAGATTTCCTCCCAATTAGAAGCAACTGTTTAGTCCTTTAATATTAAATGTTGGCTATCAACTGAAACTGTATAATCAAGAGGAATAAGATGAGTTGGGTGTGTTTGCAATAAACTGCACCGACATTTGACTGGGGGGAGAATAACGTCAAAGCTACAGGATCAATAACTTCTACATATCCTTATGCTTTGTTCTGACTCGACAACTTTACAAGTATTTTGGAATTTTAAGGTTAAATATCTCAGGTGTTGTAATTTTGTGTAAAAGAGTGGTAACACAGCCCCCCGCCCCGCCCCCAAATCTTCGTAAATACTACACTTGAGTTTCTGAGTCTTATAGTTCACGTACAATCATTTATTTAAAAATACAGTTTAAGGGTGCCGGCCACCTACAAGTAGGTAAATAACCTCACACTGCCGTGTTTCTGATGGTAGTGTCAGTTGTGAAGCCTCCAAACAATCCTCAACTATCTCGGAATGTGTCAGTTGTGAAGCCTCCAAACAATCCTCAACTATCTGGAGAATGTGTCAGTTGTGAAGCCTCCAAACAATCCTCAACTATCTGGGAATGTGTCAGTTGTAAAGCCTCCAAAAAATCCTCAACTATCTGGGAATGTGTCAGTTGTGAAGCCTCCAAACAATCCTCAACTATCTCGGAATGTGTCAGTTGTGAAGCCTCCAAACAATCCTCAACTATCTGGGAATGTGTCAGTTGTGAAGCCTCCAAACAATCCTCAACTATCTGGGAATGTGTCAGTTGTGAAGCCTCCAAACAATCCTCAACTATCTCGGAATGTGTCAGTTGTGAAACCTCCAAACAATCCTCAACTATCTGGGAATGTGTCAGTTGTGAAGCCTCCAAGCAATCCTCAACTATCTCGGAATGTCTGTCTATGTATCTAACCGTTTATTTGATCCCAGAGCTGGGACACAGTGAAACATTCTTATACTCACTCTTTCATACTTTCATTAATTATATTGTACATTTTTTTAAACAAGTTTTTTAACTCCACAGGAACACGTCGACACCTTTCCTTTCGACGTGAGCCATATTTTGAAATAACAAACCACCTGTTAAATACCGCGGCGACTCTTTAAGACGTCAGCGCTCAGGTGGGTGGCACCCTTAAACTTCCATCTTATGCTTCATACATTATTTTTAATTGCCTTTTTCCTTGTAGTTTACTCTCTGGCACAAAGAATTTGAAAGTCCATGGCCGCATACACAAAAGTATACCACTTATTTGTGTCTCGAGCTAGTTCTATCCAGTCCACCTCATTACACCGTATCTCTTTCGGGTCCATTCTGATGTTATCCTCACATTCGCGCTACAAGTCCTGCCCACCGTAATCTAAAAGGGGATCTAATGAGGTAGACTGGATAGAACTAGCTCAAGAAAGGGCTATATGTCATACTTTTGTAACTCTCTAGTTCCTACAAAAAATAGAGTAGCGTGAGTAACTATTATTTAAAGACCCTTCCTATGAAAATTGGGCTGTAGTTACCACCATCTTTGGTAAATCATTATAAAACTATTAAAACACAGGCTATCTATATATGTTGATGCAAGTTAAATCAGTTTCTGAAGAAAGTTTATTTGATACTAAACACTACCTCAATTTTTAACACTTGCTTTGAAGATTATATTTCTATTTGTGAACATGAAAATTCTATTAATTAAATAATAGTTGAGTCTGTTAACCAATTAGTTCAAATTAATATAAAAATATTGAACCTTTGAAGCAGCCGAACAGAAACTTTTTAACAAACTGATGTGCAATTATGTTGTTTGATTCCTGCGAAAAGAGGTGCTAAGGCCGTTTTTGCACTCGGGGGCTTAAATATATATTTTTTGTATCCGACATTAAGGATAACCACAAACTCGGATAATAGGGAACACTAGAACAGTTCTTCAACGTTTTCAAATTGAGATTCTTTCGTAGTTTTCCTATCTCCTAGCCGAGAAGATTTTTGCGACCACCGGTTATATCTCGTGTCTTTTTCTTCTCCAATCACCATCGCCATACTTGATGTATATTTTTCTTTTAAAAATTTCATCCCAATCGACTCGTTTCAAAGCCCCCGAACAGTTTTTATTCCATACTAACAACAACCAGCTTATATATTCCATTCACGATAGGTTTTTACCTGAATGACAGTTCGAAAATCATATGTTTAGGTTTTGGGTTGCCAACACTTGTAAAAGATCACAGTTTTGTTATAAATATAAAGATCTTTAACTACCTGTTATATATTACATTTAAAATAACGTAAACTTAAGTTTTCTCATACTATTTCATATTTTAAAATAATATCTTTTTGTCCAACTCGAAACAATATTTTAAACATAATTAAAAGTAGGCCTACTTATTTTTCGTTTTGGAACGTTACTGATTATGTTTAATATAGTGCACATATTAATACCTTTTAATACAGGCATGGTATTTACTTGGAAAAGAGAAAATTGTTGTAATTTTTTTTACATACAATACATGATTTTATGATTATTTTATCGTATTTTGAAATATTTAAATGAATAAAATATTTTCATCAACTGCGTGTCTGCATCATTGTAAACTTGTTTACCGTTATGTTCAATCATATGGTTTAGATTCGTGAGTGGCCATTTTGAGGCTATGTTCGTTAGAAGTTTTTGTGAAAGTGGTGTGAATATTTTTTTAAAGTGGAATAAAACTATTAATAAACTTTGTGTCCGTCCTCAAATAAATATATAAATAATATTGGCCTAAATTACTGGGGTTAACTATCACATTAATATATTACCATCTGTTTTCATTATAGTAATCCAAAGTGACGGATGTCAGCTGTTGGCGTAGTGATAAATTAGGGATAACTTCTAGTAACCTTTCGAGCTGTCATCCAGGTAAACTTAGCTCGTGAATACCTTATATCTACGCCGCCACGGGATGTGGGAACGATAATTCTCTCTGCTTCTCGTTCTAGACGGCTCGATCAGATAATATGGACTATTTCCCGGATAATTATCAAGAAACGTAAGTTGTGTTAACACCTCAGGTATTACGGAACCTCCGATGATCGAGTGTTGAATAATAGGAACTTGCTTTGTAATTGTTTTTATTTCTAGATCGTAATTTAACTATAACACAAATGTGTGGGCCATAATATTTTTTTTGAAGCAAAGAATACCATAATATATTTATTCGACATCTCGAACA
Source organism: Timema shepardi (assembly GCA_902151425.1). Lineage (NCBI taxonomy): Eukaryota > Metazoa > Arthropoda > Insecta > Phasmatodea > Timematidae > Timema > Timema shepardi. The sequence continues at coordinate 14,455 of CABFVX010005473.1, forward strand.
AGAATTAAACAACATTATTTGTCTTTTTAAAATAATAATAATAAATATAATATCAGTTATCTTTTCAGTTTTTCATTTAGCCCTTGTTCTGAATTTTGACACCGTAATTTGTACATAATAATTTAGTGCTTTCGTCCGCCCTTTTGACACCCTGATAACTTGGCCGTCAAAACATCTTATTTTAGCTAAAGCACCCAAATACGTGCTTCTTAAGATGACTACTAGGTACGTTATCACTGCCTTCAAGCAAAGAGATGATCTTCAACCGTTTAAACTTGGCTAGATATTGTAGTGTTTTGTTTTCACAACAATGGAAAGTATTTTAAGTTCACAATTTGTGTTGGTGAGCCCAATGTAAAGAGAATAGAAAGATAGCGCCATTTGGAGATTTTTGATATTGTCATCACTATGGTCATCCAGTTCACAGCAGTTACATTTTAGTACTAAAACAGCCATATTTTATTATTAAATAAGTTTAATGGTGACATTAATTGGAAATTAATGTTGTTTTTAAGGGTTTATTATTATGTAAAGTTTCAAAATTTGACCTGATTTTTCGCTATCTTGGTTTGTCTTCCATATATTTGTGTACGTAAGGCTCTAGTTTGTGTCATACGCCCAGCCAATCACGTGTCCTTCTGTTCTGCTTACATTGGGTGAAACTGCTTCTTTGATACATCACATGAATGTTTTATGCATTTTGTGCTTCCTGCGATACTCGACGAGTATCAAAACTAATTTTCCATAGTTTGTAAAAAGAAAAAAAAGTATGTTGAAACACATTTTTCAAGAAATATTTCAAATCAAAGCTTGTATTTTACAAAAAAAATAAAAAATAGTTTGATGAATTATGTAGAAATTTTATAAATGTGAGAAAATAATTATGTAAGACATATTTAATTTTAAACTGAGTTTAATAATCAAAGTTAGATCTTTACATTGATACACTTGATTTAATTTAATTCCTTTATTCAGTCATTTAACTTTTCAAGTCATAAAAAAAACTAACTGTTAAAAATAATGAATGTCTTAACATTCTTGATGTTTTAAAATTTTACCAATTTCACTATAAATGTTAATACATGTAAAATGAATATCATAAAACGAGACTTGAAGAGTTATTGTTGGTCGTGCGTAAGAAAATCACAGTTCATTTAATTTAAAAAAAACAAAACTTTAATTTTATCTGATAATTTGAGACATTTAATTTGTAAAGATCACTTGATTGCATGTGTGAACTAGCTGTAAAATATTGTAATGAGAAAATAATAATAATATATGACTGAATTGTGATGACTGAAATAATTAGTTTTATTTCAATAAACAGGAAATCTTTCCCAAACAATCAAACCAAAACTTGAATCAGGGCAACCATGTTTTAACCAAAATAACTTGTATGGAACCAAAAAAACACAGATAATTGTCGAGATCTTGACGGTTTTGTAAGGAATTATATATTTGAATATAATTTGACCTTCTTTTTTTTTTTTTAGCACAGCCAACTTTTATTGTATATTAATTCAAACTATTAAGAGATGCTGATTAGAACCCATCCCATCGTTTCACTAATTTTGATTTTTTTTAGAGCTAATAAACTTCTAAGTGTGAGCTATCCCAACATAATCTTAGGACAAACTTAACCAGGCCCCATACCATTAATGTATCACTTAACTTAATGTAGATTATGCATCTTTAAAATCCTAATTAATGTGAATCTATGTAACAAATAAATGCAATCGTCCATGTCCTCATTTATAGCTTAGAATATTAGTTTCTTAAAATATCAATTGGCAATAAGTAAGTTACCTTTGGATTAATTTTTCTACAAAATACAAGAATACATTGTTACTGGTCGTAGAATACTCCCTAAATATTAATTTTGAATAAAAATGAAAAAAAAAAACATTTTAGAAATATTTATAATTTTAAATAGTCAGTCATCAGTTGATATTACGAGTAGAGCTGGAATCACAATCCCTTACGTTTTTAATTTTTTTTAATCACCACGTCTTACTACCCGTTCGGGTTATACGCCTCACAATCCCTGCAATGACCACGTGACATGTAAATATAAAGTTCGAACATAATCCCTCAAACCTTCCAATAAGTCCACATCCCTGTTTCCACACACTATTTATATGCCTGCCCCACGTTGGGCGCCACTCTGTAAGGGTTTTCTCCCCCTCACTGCTCCCTCAAACCTTCAAATAAGTCCACATCCCTGTTTCCACACACTATTTATATGCCCCACGTTGGGCGCCACTCTGTAAGGGTTCTCTCCCCCTCACTGCTCCCTCAAACCTTCAAATAAGTCCACATCCCTGTTTCCACACACTATTTATATGCCCCACGTTGGGCGCCACTCTGTAAGGGTTCTCTCCCCTGGAATCGAACTCGTGGTCCCTACAACCCATTATTCCTGCTCAACTGTAAATTAATGAGATATGGACCAAGAAGGGAGAATTTAGAAGAAAAGTACCTATATTTGTAGAGAGGAAGAGTGGAATACTCGATACATCCGGCCGGAATTTTATCCCTAACCTTCTTCGCCAAACCAGACTGTACCACTGGCGCCATTTGCAATCAAACAAAACAAAAAAGGATTATTAATAGGATTAACTTGTGAGTTTTCATAAATTCACTCCAACATCTTTGCGGTCTATTAATAGATAGAGATAGTAGTTTCAATTCCCGAAATGTCTGGAAAATGTATCAAAGCTGTTGTTGAGGCTTCCACTAGTTCTCTCAGTGATAAATGAACGACCGGGAGACTGTCTGTTGTACATGTTCAGGATTTATGTTAGTCTGTAAGAAGTGTTGCTGATATTTTCTGTCGATTTAGAGAGAGAGAGAGAGCACATTAAATACCTCGAACAATAAAATTAAAAAAAAATCTAAACCGCTTATTTAAGTTCGATTATTTCATAATCGCGTGGATAGGATCGATTCAGTTGATAGTTGATACATAACAGACCCTATGATTTTATGGATTTTATTTAAATAACTGAATAGTCACGACAAACTAATCAATCAATCGATTATAACTGTATACTACGACTTCACAGAATATTTTATATTCAATAATTGTTTAGTTTTTTGTTTTAATTAATTAAAATAAAGAACAATCTTAGGAAACTTTCGTTAGCTGTGATTGATAGGGTTCTCACACAGATACAAAATATTTACCCTGTGATAAAAAACAAAAAAACCAGTCAAACATTATTGTTAGGAGATGATGTTAAAGTGTTGTGTACAATTGGATCAGAGTGATCGAAAGGATTAAACGATTTAATTGTATGTATTGTTATTCGATAATGTGAGGCTAAACTCGTCATACTGGTACTACGCTGGCTGATTGGATATTATCTTTGAGGGTACATCACTACTGATAGTGGGAAACAGCGTTGTCATTCTATTGTTTTCTTTAGCCAATATTTCCTTAAATATAAAACAAGTTTCTCAACGCTGGTTCGTCGAGGTTGCCAGTAGCTCCTTCTTAATCCGGCACACCACTTTCCAACGTACCGGTAGTTGAAAGCGAGCGAGGAGATTTGCCAACAGTTAAACGAGATAAATCAAGGATAAAGTTCTCCTCCAAAATATCTGCAGTTCCCTTGTCAGTAATATCGGGTGAAGAAACGTTTGAACCACTGCGAAGCTACGATGTGTCCTCGCTAACCATGAAAAGCTATCTATCTGCCTATCCTATCTTCGAGCTGCAGTGACGTAATATTTGATGGTGGCGTAAGTGATTCGCTCATAAAGCAAAGCTCAAATTGCTTGTTCGAAGAAATAATATCATTCCATTAGTAACTAAAACAATTGTTAAATATTATATTTGTTTTATTCTTACTGTATTATTAATATTTCAATTTAAAAAATATTTTCATTAAATGAAAGTTTCTAAAAATGGTCGGAAACACGAACAAGTGAGTTACAGTTTTCAAGGTCTTACGCTAGGCTGCGCAGATGTACTAATCATCAAACAGATTGGCAAAGTTTCGCATTGTAAAATTCGTAATGCCCTGAAAAGGTGTGATAGCGTACAGAGAAATGAAGTTATTTACTTATATAAAATTTTAAGGCAAGTACTAGTACTGTGAGTTGCTTGACTTTACTTGTTCCCTAGATTTAATTTTCATATTATCTATATAGCTCGTCTGCAAATGGCTTTTAATAAGGTCAAACCAGCTGTGCGAATCAATTGTTTAACTGCTACACGAAATAGTTTTATACATTACAGTTAGTTACTTACATTACAGTTATTGTTCTCCAATCAGTAACCCAGTTGTGTCAGCAGGTACTTAATTAAGGTACATCGACAATCCTAAACGATTCTTCTTTTTTTATTCCAACATAAAGATGTTAAATATTAATATTGCTCAATAATTCAAAACATTTTAGGTTTTAAATTGCTGTAAAGTTAATGGTGTTATTTTTGTTTTTTCTAGTGTTTGTGGTGGGTTAAACTTGAAAACAATAAAGTCAACTCACCATCTTCCGAACTGAGTTATTAACTAAAGGTAAGACAGGTGTTTTTTATATTAAATTTGCAATGTGCTCAGAATCCTTTTGTCTTTGAATTATTATTATTATTAGCACCGCGTCTTACTACCCGTTCGGGTTATACGCACTTACGCTAATGTGTAATGGTAGGGTGAGATGAAATGGAGGACCTACAGTTTAACGTGGGATCCGAACCACGGTGGAGGCCTGGCATTCCCCACATTCACAAGATGTCTTGTCAGAGGTGAAGGAAGGGCTTGGTAATCA